>JAPZVO010000270.1:0-25000 GCA_029962745.1 Echinometra lucunter
TAATATTTAGAAACAGGGTGGTTTCGGACAGCAAACAATAGACCAGGGACGTCCCAAAACAAAGTCCTTGGGAGCGAGGTGACCAGATATATAATTGAGATAACATAGGCCTATAATGATCCGATGGTGTATTTTGATAAAAAGATAGCACGTCTTTCTTTGCAAATAAAGTTGTAAACTTTGGTTCGCTCACTTCGCTTGCTCGCAAAATTTGAAAACAAAGTGGAATCTAGCAAGATGCGTCAGTTTCCCCTAATTTAAAAAAAAAACGTTTCACGTCCCTAAAGATACATTGTTCCGAAATTACTTTTGTTATTCTTGACATGATAGAAATAACATTATACATATTACACACACACACGACCGCGCACACTTTTCCACTCGATGCCCCCCCCCCCCCCATGCTTGACCCACGCGTCTCCGCGGTACGCCACTGCCTCCAGATATTTCTATAATCATCTGATGCAGCAGGAAGGGGAAAAAACACGATGCTGTTTCTTTTGTGAAAATATTTTAAAGATGAATACAACTCGGGAAATATGTTCTGAACGAAATTTACTAAAATGAAAGAAAACAAATTAAGAGAATTTAATTTTAGAGTGATGAATAACTAGTTGCCTGAGAATGAAATATATTTAAAGAGAATGAGTGAGGATACAAAATACATTACCTGTCAGGTAGATAAAGGTATAACACATGCTTTGGTCACATGTAAGTTAGTTAAAAACTTATGGGCATATATTACTTGGTTGATCCAAAAAGTTTTTCACGAACAGGTTAAAATTAACATTGATCTTTTGATTGAAAATAGCGAACATGAGGAGATACGGAGGTACGCAATTATAAGGATGTTGATAATAGAGAATCTAGTTCAAGATATTTATTTGCCTCTCAATTACGAAAGAGGTTAGCGGTAAACAGATTATGTTTTGGCAAAACTTTGTTTAGATTCCCAAATTAATTATTTGATTTTGCTTGATTTTTTTTTATGTTAAAGTGAATGTACATTGAAATTTTCGACGTTCTTGTGGATTTTAAAGAGATCATCATAAATGCGATTGGATAGGGAAAACTTTTCCCCATCACTCTGCACAGAAAGCTAAAAAAAAAATTAAATAAATTAACTCATCTGGGCAAATAATGCAATTCTTTTTCTCCGATTTTTGGAGCGAAGGTGTTAAAAAAAATGAGTACATTAATCAAATCTTCAGATAAATTTGCCCGTTGTTTATTCGATGAAAAGGGGAAACGTTCTAACATGTCTGGTGAAATTAGATTATGACAATGACAGAGTTAATGAAGTTAATTTTCTTCTCAGGTCGTGGCAAAACCTGATATTAATCTGCAAAGCTGCCTAAGTTGTCCTTGAATTATTCATGCAAAGCACGTATATTAATTAGCGTCTCATTGGCAATTATCTTTCCAATATCTGCAAGGCTGCCTGTCCTTGAATTATTCATGCAGAGCACGTATCATAATTAGCGTCTCATTGGCAATTGTCTTGACAGAGCATTATCCATACACGTACAGGCACTTAGCATAATTACAGGTCTATGATTACTTGCATGTTATGCACAGTGTTATGCAGATTTATGCTTCATCTACTAGTATACATGAATTAGATGGTGTCATGGCACCACCGGCTAAATTTTTTTCGAGGAGTGGGGGGTGAAATCTTTTGCCGAAATTCCAAGCGCGAACAGACACACGAGTACTTTTTTATGTTTTAAGAGATATTTTATTTCCTTCCTCTCATACAGCAATACATAAAATTATCAAATTAAATCATGTAAAAAGAGATCAGAGTACAAGACATATTCATGAACAATTAATCGTATACATTTAGATTCATCAATTGATTAAAAAAAAAAAAACAACTTAATTACATCAACTCAAAGATCATAGAGAAATCTCAAATTATACATTATTATACAATATGCTTTTTTCTCCAAATAAAACAGCCTAAAACAACAACAAAAAAAGAGAGAGAAAGGTATATAAGATTACATTACCTTACTACGTCACCACACCCACTTCCCCCTCCTCCCACCCTACCACCCCTTCCTCCTCCCTTCTACTTTTTTTGTATTAAGAGATATTTTATTTCCTTCCTCTCATACAGCAATACATAAAATTATCAAATTAAATCATGTAAAAAGAGATCAGAGTACAAGACATATTCATGAAGAGTTAATCATATACATTTAGATTCATCAATTGATAAAAAAAACACGACTGAATTACATCACCTCAAAGATCATAGAGAAATCTGAAATTATACATGATTATACAATATCCTTCTTTCCCCCCTCCAAATAAAACAGCTTAAAACAACGAAAAAGAGAGGAAGGTATATAAGATTACATTACCTAACCCCGTCACTCCACCCACTTCCCCCTCCTCCCACCCTACCACCCCTTCCTTCTCCCTTCCACCCCGCATAACCTCCCACACGCACACGCACACACACACACACACACACACACACACAACAACCCTCTCACACATGCACCCGCACCCTCTCACAAACACACCCTAACACACACACAACGCTTCAGTCACACCCAAACAACATGTACTTTCCGGGTTTACCTTTGACTTCCTACTCTGTTCCATCTGTTAGCTCATCCCACTTCTGCAAATGTACATGTAATGTGCCTCTCTTCGTCGCTAATTTCTTTTCATTTTCTTTATAGCTATCAATCAATTTCAATGTATTTTCAAATGACGGAATGATTCCCTTTGACCTTGCAGAAAAAATAATATATTTTAACAAAAAGATTACAGTATTACATAGATTCATTCTTTGAGATTTCCCCTTTAATCCAATAAATATCTCGTCCCATGACCCTAGCCCAATTTCAGGTAACTTAAAATGTTTGACCACTTCTTCCCATAGTGTATGAACTAATTGACATTTCAGGAACAAGTGTGGGTATGTTTCAACTTCCTGTTTACAAAAGGAGCATAAATTATCTGATATAAACCCAAACTTGAATAAATTCTCATTAGTATAAATAGCTCCATGTAATAATTTGAATTGAAATTCTCGCAATTTGCTACAAAAGATGGAACCTTTCACTCTTAAAAATATATTTCTTAGTTCCATATCAGCGAAGCTATAAAACTGACTTTGTCCATCCCTCACCTGTAAATCATAATCATTCTGCAGCTGCTTAATAAAGTAATTATAAACTTTTCTTGATTTCAAACTAGATAATAATTCAATATTATCTGAAAATTTTAAAGGAATATCATATCTAGAAGTATCAATATGCATAAAATTTCCCTCCTAATATTCATCTGGAATTACTGAACATAAAGTAATGTACTTTTAACAAACTGTTACCTTTAATTCCCATATTCCGAAAATGCGCGTATGGTTTCATAATTCTATTTTCTATAACATCCCTGACCATACATTTTCCCTTTTTAAACAATTCTTCATCATAAACCGTTTTATTTCTTATACACACATCTGTATTATTAAATATGATAGGGTTATATATATTATCTTCGTAAAATCTACATCTCTTCATTTCTTGGGGTCCGCCCACTTGACCGAAGGCCCGCGAGGCCGAAGACCCGCGAGGCCGAAGGCCCGCGAGACCGAAGGCCCGCGAGATCGACTTTTTAAAAAAAATCTTATTTTCATTTATCAGGTGCCGCGGTCGAGTGGTTAAGGGCGCCTTGTTGCAGCGGCGTAACAGGTGCCTGTTATCAGAGGGGGATGGGGGCAGAGCCAAATATTTCCCGGAAACTCCGTCTAGAATTAGTGGCGTAGCTAGGATTTCAGTTTAGGGGGCGGTAGTGAGCACGGGAAGCGCGCTCCCAAGGGGGGTGCAGGGAGGGGGAATGTCCCCCGCGAGAAGCGCGGAAGCTCCGACGTTCCTTTGAATCGTTCCTTGTCTACTCCCCCTCATCTTAATACGTCCTCTGCCTGTTATCGGGGGGGGGGTGGGGGCAGAGCCAAAAATGTCCCGGTAACTTAGTCCAGAATCAGTGGCTTTGCTAGGATTTCATTTTAGGGGGCGGTAGTGAGCACGCGAAACACTTGCGAAACACTTAATACTGAGCGCGCGAAAGGCGCTCCCTATAAGGGGAGTTTTCCCCCTCCCCGCGAAGCACGGAAGCTCCGATGTTTTCTTCGAATTGTTCTTACGTTTTCCCCCTTCTTTTTCTTTCTTTCTTTTTTTTTTAACTGAACTGATGAACCAAAATGCAGTGGTGCCACATCCGAAGTGGGCTGTTGCAAATTACAAGCTTTTCTTTTTGTAAAGAAATATTCTAACCCTATTTTGCATATAAACGCACACACTCATCCCACCCACTGATAGACACAGAGCACGCTCAAATGAATTGGATATTCTTCCAAGTTCTTTTCCTCTATACTTTTCTCACAGCTCATTTTACTTTCAATTTCTCCTATCGTTCCTCTTGACATTCCCCCTTCTCTCTCTCTCTCTCTTACTCTCCCTCTCTCCCTCTCTGTTCTCTTCCAATTATGTTAACATCTTGATTCCTAAATAAACGCCCCCTCTCTGCAACCCCCCCCCCCCCTCCCCAGAGAGCCCGTTTCGCGCGCTCAGTAAGTGTTTCGCACGATTCGCATGCCCAACACCGCCCCCTAAAATGAAATCCTAGCAACGCCACTGATTCTAAACTTAGTTACCTGGAATTATTTGCCCCCCCCCCCCCCACCCCCGATAACAGGCAGAGAACGTAAGAAGAGCGGGAGCAGACAAGAAACAATTCAAAGAAACGTGGGAGCTTCCGCACTTCGATTTTTTGGCTCTGCCCCCCCCCCCCACCCCCGATAACAGGCAGAGAACGTAAGAAGAGAAGGAGCAGAAAAGGAGCAATTCGAAGAAAACGTCGGAGCTTCCGTGCTTCGTGGTGGAGGGGGAAAACTCCCCTTATAGGGAGCGCCTTTCGCGCGCTCAGTATTAAGTGTTTCGCAAGTGTTTCGCGTGCTCACTACCGCCCCCTAAAATGATATCCTAGCAAAGCCACTGATTCTGGACTAAGTTACCGGGACATTTTTGGCCCTGCCCCCACCCCCCCCCCCCCCGATAACAGGCAGAGGACGTATTAAGATGAGCGGGAGCAGACAAGGAACGATTCAAAGGAACGTCGGAGCTTCCGCGCTTCTCGCGGGGGACATTCCCCCTCCCTGCACCCCCCTTGGGAGCGCGCTTCCCGTGCTCACTACCGCCCCGTAAACTGAAATCCTAGCCACACCGACCAATTGTGCATTTTGGGTTAATGGAACTAAATTTGGCACACATATAAATATATGTAGTATAAACAAATTTTGCCCATAAGGGCCGTGGGGGCCACCTTTAAAAATAGTCACATAGGGGTACTTTTTCGTTATACACAGTCAAAAATCTACTATGAAAAGTTAATTTTAGGTAACATTACATCAGTAATCCATATTCGAATGTTTCAGGGCATAAGTATTTCTGAAAACATAATTTAGGGGCTCAATTTGATAAAAGGGGGTATTTTTTTTTTGGGGGGGGGGCCTTTGGGGCCGTGGGGGATATTTATAAAAATTGTCGCAATGGGGCACTGTTTTCTATGAACACCGCCCAAATGAAATTTGACAAGTGAATTTTAGGTAATTTTTTAGGTATAGTTTATGTAATCAATAATCCATATTCTGATGCTTCAGGGCTGAATATTTTATAACTATAATTTAGGGGCTAAATACGATAAATTGGGGCTATCTAAAAAATATCTTTTTTTATTAATTTATATATATATATATATATATATATATATATATATACAGTCGAAAATCTAATGGGAAAAGTGAAATTCAGGAAATATAACACCGCTTATTTATAATTGAATGTTTCAGCACTGAAATATTAAACAAAAACAACATAGCTTAGGGGTCCATTTTGATATAATGGGGGCTGTTTAAAAATATTTAATAATATTTAAATTATAGTGAAACCAATCTAGACTTCTGTAGACTATTTCCCTCAATTAGCAAAAAGGGCCCATTACCAAAAAAAAAAAAAAAAAAAAAAAAAGAAAAAAAAAGAAAAAGAAAAAGATATAAAAAAGAGAATGGCTGCGAATATCCGCTTTATTGTGATGGCCGGCCGCCCCGGCCTTCAAGGGCAGAAAATGAGATGTCTCCACATATAAATCTTGTGATAATGTTTTACTTTTCCTGTGTTCGAAATTTGGTGTTTTGAATTACAAAACAGATGTAAACTGAATGCTTTCTGTTTTAAATATTTTTAACAGCCCACATTTTATCAAACTGACCCTAAACTATGCTGTTTTGTTTTTTTGTTTAATACTTCAATGCTGAAACATTCGACTATGAATAAGTGATGTTATATTAGATTAGATTTTCGGCTGTGTATATAAGTTTTTTAAAAAAAATCCCCTATGGTGACCATAGTTTAAAGATGCCCCCATGGCCCTCAAAGGCAGAATCTGAGTTGCCTCCACATCTAAATGTTTTGATAGTGTCTTAATCTACCCGTATGCCAAATTTTCGTACTTTTATTCAAAGACAGGTGTAAAATTGGGGGCTATTTTCGATTTTTTTTTTAGATAGCCTCCAATGTATTGTATTGAGTCCCTAAATTATATCTATAAAATATTCAGCCCTGAAGCATCATACTATGGATTATTGATGCTTTATTACCTAAAATTCACTTGTCACATTTCATTTGGGCGGTGTTCATAGAAAACAATGCCCCCATTGCGACAATTTTTATAAATAGCCCCCACGGCCCCAAGGGCAGAATTTGAGATGTCTCCACATTTAAATCTTGTTATGATGTATTAATCTACCTGTGTGCCGAATCTGGTACTTTTTAAATGTAAACTGGGGGCTATTTTCGATTTAAAAAAAAATACCCCCTTTTATCAAATTGAGCCCCCAAATTATGTTTTCAGAAATACTTATGCCCTGAAACATTCGAATATGGATTACTGATGTAATGTTACCTAAAATTAACTTTTCAAGGTAGATTTTTGATCGTGTATAATGACAAGGTGCCCCCATGTGACCATTTTTAAAGATGGCCCCCATGGGCAGAATTTGAGATGTCTCCTCCTTTGAATTTGTTTATATTACATAATCTACACTTGTGCCAAATTTGGTGCCATTAACCCAAAGTGCACAATTCAGCTATATTTTGTCACTATGCCGCTCCACTAAATGAGACGTTCCACTCGTCCTTCGTTCATGTCAGCTGTGACGCCATTGACGGCGCCATTATTCCAGAGCCCTTTATTACAGAGTTGGCCAACGCGGTTTCAGTGGGTTACAATATGACGCAATTTCGTTTGTATTGTGCTTGCCTAAAAAGCAATATGCGCCATGTTGTGCCCTACTGGAGCCGAATTGTCCAAACTCTGTAATAAAGGGATCTGTTTAATATTCTAGGAAATCATACAGTTTCTTTATACAGAGATAGACATGGGTGTTGAAAAATTTGGAATTTCTACTGAAAATCCTTTTCTTTCCATCTAGAGAATATACCATATAAGATAAAAGATGACGCTCTAATCATCTGCAAGTTAGAGAACCTACATAAAGAGAGTAGCGACATAGACGTGCTACTTCTTGGGAAATAAAATGGCGTTCAAATTCTTTCTATTTCGAACACCTGTTTGCTTATCGGAATTAAATAGAAATGTTGCGTAACAGGGGAAACAAAATGGCGTTCAAATCTTGGGTTGTCGCTACTCTATAAGTACTCTACTGCAAGTTATCCCGTGAAGGTTCTACAGTTAAGAATCAAATATATAAAAGCTTACTAAATAGAACTAGCAAATACCTAGAAATTAAAATTTTTCTTTGACCTGAAACGGGAACTAAATAACATGTTGATAACGGGGGGACTACCTTAAGAATTAATCTATGCAATGCAAATTGTCTGTTAAAATGGAGTATTCTGCTAAAGGGGCTATATGTCATCTGAAATGATAATTAAGAATTAGAGTCAGGGTAAGATGTAGGTTGGACCTAAGGTAGAAGAAGGTAAATTGAGAAATAAGTCTACGAAGAAAAAATGAGCTCTCACTTGCCGTTAATGAAAACTTTTAAAACCGTTTATCTCATGACGTTGATGGCGCTACAGCTGATTGGAATACAGGGGGAAAACTCGTCTGAGTTTTGAAGAAAAAAGTCAAATACAGTCAACAAATTACAAGCCGTTAAGAGTTTTCCTTCCTCACACTAGTGCTCTTGTATAGCTATACCGGGTGTCCCAGAAAAAGCGGAACGGGGGATTTTTCAGTACTTTACCTTCAACAAGTCGATAATCTTTTTTCATCAGTGGGTAAAGCATCGTCTACCGAAAAAAATGAAACCAAGTTCATCAAATTTGGTGAAGTAGTTTTGATTCTATGCCCGTTTCTTCGAATACAGTAATTTTCGAATTTCGCATGTTTTTTTTTTTTTTTTTTTTTTTTTTTGGGGGGGGGGTTGTTTTTGTTTGTTTTGGGGTTTTTTTGGCGACAGATGAGAGCAGAATCGTGTTGGGAATGGCCTTTCATATGGCATGTGTATGGCATATTTATTATTGACATGCATCAGAGGACTTTCCTCAAACATCGTATTTTGAAAGGCCATCCCGACACAATGCTACTCTCATCAGTCGCCAAAAATTTGAAAATGACTGTATTTTAAGAAACGAGCATAGAATCAATATTACTTCACCAAAATCGATGATCTTGGTATCATTCTCTTCGGTAGACGATACTTCACTCACTGATGTAAAAAGATTATCTACTTTTTGAAGGTAAAGTACCGAAAAGCCACCGTACCGCTTTTTCTGGGACATCCGGTATATTCGAGGACAGTGAACAAAGAAAAATTGCTGAGAACAATGGGCCTCAGATGTCAACCAATCAGTCCTCGAATGTCAAACAATAGATTTAAGCCTTATTCCGTCAGCCTGCCGAGGACAGGAGGAACATTAGCTGTAGAGAAGGATTCTATTGGGCCTTGATACATGTTGGCAATTTGAATTACTAACATTTGAATGGTAGTGATGTAAAACTCTATAGTCTGTTCTTTATTTTGTTGTAAGTTGTGAACAGAGTATATGATTTTAAAAAATTGTTATTAGTAATATGAAATATATTTTAGTACTTTTAATTGATTAATGAAGGCTGATGTAGTTTCCTTTTTATCGGAATGAACCTATTTTAACATGTACATGACTGTAATCACCATGCAGAAAAATAATCATTACATAGCAAATTCATTTTTTTTTTACTACAAGTGTACTTTGATATTGATTGTGTAATCCCCAGCAATTTTTAAAAGAATGTGATAATTGTAATACATGTATCCGGGACATGTATACATGCATATCTAAGAAAATACTGAATACTGATACTGAATATCTAAGAAAATACCCCCTCTTATGAAATGAATATGGGGGTAGGTGAAAAATGAAGCAACCAAGAGGGTGTGTTCAAGAGAGATGGAAAGGGTTGGAAAGAGAGACAGAGATAGATACAGGATAAAAGAGATGAAAAATCAATTCAGGCGAGATTATTTGATGAAAATTCGAGGGTGTCCAAGAGAGAGAGAGAGAGAGAGGGGGGGGGGGGGGGGGGCAGAGAATGGGAAAGGATGGAGTAGTGGAGAGTTTGTGAAGGAGATAATTGCAATGTATATGTGTTTTGTGTTGATTAAATTTATCAGATTTTCAAAGTGCATTATCTTTTGAAGATCAAGGTCGTACATCTACAAGCCATATACCTTTATGGATATTGATTAACAAATTCTTTGGTATAGGCCTTCTCACGCATTCACCAAAATTTTATCATCACACGTGATTAGCCACCCCCCCCCCCCCCCATGATCAATGATAGTAAAGAAAAGATATATATTTGGCATTTCCATGGAAGTCTGTTAATACGTTAAAATTCAACAGTTTGGAACCTAATTATAGTGAAACTGAACAGGGGCGTAACAGGTACCTGTTATCAGGGGGGGGGGGGGCAGACCCCAAAATTTCCCGGTAACTAGTCTATGTCCAGAATCTGTGGCGTAGCTACGACTGCATTTTAGGAGGACGGTAGTGCTCCACCGGCGTAAATCCAATTTGAGGAATGGGGGATGAAAAACTTTTAAAACGATTTTTTTCCCTCTCACACACATTTTGATGTCTATTCAGATATCAGAAAATAACCACTTTTCTGGTTTTGAATCGCATTTTCGAATAAGAATTCTAAAATATGAAGAAAGAGTGAAGTGAGCGAGCCAAAAATAACCACTTTTCTCGATTTTAATCGCATTTTCGGATGGAAATCCTAAGATTTTGACAAGCTAGCGAAGCAAGCGAGCCAAAAATAACCACTTTTTTTGTTTTCAGTAGCATTTTCAAATAGAAATTCTAAAATATGATGGATGTTTATGATAGATATTCAGAATTTTTACTAACTGATTAATCAAAATATATTTTCTTCCTTAAAAAGTGTGTCTGCCTGGGGGGAAATTTGTACACACCATCCCCCCTCTCCCCGTAGTGGGGGTGATAGATCCCCCACCCCCTGGAATTTACGCCAATGTAGTGCTCCCTAGAGGGGAGGGGGAATTTTCCCCCTCCCGCGCGAAGCGCGGAAGCTCCGACGTTTCTTTGAATTGTTAGTTGTCGGTAATTAAGTCTATCTTCTGTGGCGTAACTAGGATTTCATTTTTAGGCAGATGGTAGTGCTCCTTAGGGGGTGCAGGAAGCTCCGACGTTTTTTCTTTTTGCTGTCAGTTCCCGCTCTTCTTACCCTTTCTGCTTGTTATCGGGGGGGGGGGGGGAGCGGGCATACGCATAGCCAAAAATTTCCCGGTAATTTAGTCTAGAATCAGTGATTTCATTTTAGGAGGCCGATAGTGCAAAGCGCGCTCCCTAGGCATGCTAGGGGTAGGGTGCAGGGGTGGTGATTTTCCCGCGAAGCGCGGAAGCTCTGACGTTTCTTTGAATAAATTGTTCGTTGACTTTTCCCGGCCTCTTACATTCTCTGCCTGTTAATGGGGGGGGGGGGGCAGAGCTGAAAATTACCCGGTATCTAAGTCTAGAAATAGAATATGCGGAGGTGAGCCCGCACCGCGATTTGCTTGTTGCGAAGCCCTTAGCGGGTGGGGCCCAGGGTTCTGGCTTAGGGCCCCTGTTGGGGTCTACAGGGAAAGCCACAGCGGGGGTCCAGGGAGTGGAGCCCCCAGAAACTCCGGGGTTTGGGTACTAAATTTTCCCTCATTTCTTTTGTTTCCCTTTGCCTTTTTTCTTTTTCCCCCTTTCCCTCTTTTCCCCTCTCTCTTCTTCTCTAACCCCCTTTTCCTTTTTTCTTTCCCGTTCTCCTTCTTCCTTTCCCTTTCTCCTTCTTTCTCTCCCTTACTCCTTCTTTCTTTTCCTTTCTTCTTCTTTCTTTTCCTTTCTTCTTCTTCCTTTCCCTTTCTCCCTTCCTTTTCTTCTTTTCCCTCCCTTTCATTTTTTCCCGGCGGTTTGGTGGATTTTCCCGCTGAAATCCTTCAGGGGGGGGGGGAACTCTGCCCCCCCCCCTGCCCCCCGGCTGTTACGCCACTGAAACTGAAGTACTTGCATATCATAAATAGATTAATATCAAATTTTTTTTTTTTTACCCGATACTTCGTCATTTGAAGGTAGTTTTCTCACGAATATTCGCGTAAAAGATTAGTCTTATGTCAATGACCACAATTGCTAAAAATCAAATTTTTACCACACGATTTACCCGACCTTTCGTAAATACAGGGGGCTGTTTTCACGAAAAGTCGGGTTACGCGATTACACGGCCCGACGCGATCACCCGATGGTTCGAAGTAAGCCATCTGTACCTGCTGTCTTCGAGATCAATTTATTCGGTCGTTCATGGCATCACAGGTACAAGTAAGGTATCAATGAAAAGCTGAAGAGTTTTTTTTTTATCATACTGGGATAAATTTTAATTGTTAAATTAAATATGCTCTGAATATAAGCACTCTAAAAATGGATTACCCTTTTTTTTTATACGCACTGTATATTTCATTTAAACCTTGTAACCTGCAGGATGCAATCTCCCAAGTAGAATGTTGTGTAAAAGAGATAAAGCAGTGGCCAATCCAAAATGGTCTCAATCTGAATGATGAAAAAACTGACATTTTACATCTTACATCTCGATTTCGCAGGAGGATGGAACTTCCCGTGATAAAGATTGACAGTACTTCTACTGTACCTGGTACAACAACCAAAAACGTTGGTGTGATATTTGATCAGAATATGGTTATGGATAAATTTGTATCAGGGGCATGCAAATCGGCATCCTTTGCTCTATACAAACTTGGAAAGGTTCGTCAGTATTTGGATTCTAAGACCACTAAGAAACTTGTTCAGGCTCTCGTTATATGTCATCTAGATTACTGTAATAGTTTATTGTACAATATCTCAGACTCACAACTACATAAACTCCAGGCAATCCATAACGCAGCTGCAAGATTGATAGAAGAATTCTCACATAACCCCCATCTTGAAGCAGCTGCATTGGCTCCCTATCCAACAACGCATAGTCTTTAAGATACTATTACTGACCTTGGTAAGCTAGGTACACTCCCTCTCGGAATCTGAGATCGGCTCAGAAAAATCTCCTCCAATGTCCTGTGACTACATTACGGTGAGCGATCTCTTGCTCATCCTGCTCCTACACTGTGGAACACTATTCCATGTTGTATGAAGGAATCTTCAGCAGTGTTAAAGTTCAAAACCCTTCTCAAGACATTTCTGTTTAAAAAGTATTTTGAATGAGTTTTGGTCTTGCAAACTGCAACATCTACAATACATACAGTACACTTCCTTTTTCCATTTCAAACCCTCTCTGTTAAAGCACATAGAGACACTACGGTAGTGATATGCGCTACATATTATTTGCACCATGTGAAATGAACAACCAGATAAATGGGCCTTTTTAAAAGCACAATACGACCAGGAATAGGAGAACTAATAAAGGCTTTATGGTTACAACACACCACTTGAAGTGCCTTGTGTGAGATTTATGCAGTAAGTGCGAGCTGGCGTAGCGAGTGAGCTTTGAAAAGAAAAACAAAAAAATATATATAAATAAATGGTACCCTAACTGCTTCAATGTGGGGACACCATTCCTTCTAATGAAATTTGTGGGAGCCGCTGTGCCCTTCCTGCCCCCTGCTCCTCTACCTCCCTCTGTAAAGTCTCTCTGATTCTTTGGAGCTATTCGTAAACTCTTTCGAGGACTTTAGGGAGCTTACCGGAGGTGAAAGAGAAATTTTAAACGAGAGGAAGTGGCTCAAGAGAGAAAAGGGGCCTTTATCAGATTCGAAGGGGTCACTTATCAGAAGGAGCATTGTACTATTCTAAACGAAAAGGGGCTGAAAACTGGCACTTTTTATAATCAAAGTGGACACTCATCAGAAATGAAGAGAGCCACTTATCAGATTCGAATGGGCACTAAATCATGAGGAGAAATCATGGCATTTACTAAAAGGAAAAGGGGCACCTATCAGAAATCAAATTAGAATATATCAAATTTTTAAAAGGGGCACTTGCCCTAATGAAAAAGGGACACTATCAGAAAACAAAATGGGCGCTAACTGCAATTATCTTACATTAACTGATGGAGAAATTGGACATACTAGAAAAGACAAGGGGCACTTATCAGAAGTAGAAGTAAATGAGGGCATGTATCAAATTTCAAATGGGGCACTTATCAGAGGTGAAAAGGCCGGGAAACTCGGCAGAAGAAGAATAGCACTATGAAAAAGGAAGAAGTGTAATCAAGGGGGGCAATAATTTCATTTGAAGTGTAAAAGATGCACTTGCAGTAGGGAAAAGCGCGCTATTTAAAAGGGAAATGGGCACTGATCAGGCATAAAAGAGCGGTTTTAAGAAGGGTAAATTATCTGAAACGAAAAAGGGCACTTATTGGCAAAGAAAATGGGCCCTTCTAAGATGAAACGGGGCACTGAACAGGTTCGAAAGGGGGTATTTTTCTTGGGTAAAAAGGGGCACTTGGGGGCACTGGGCCCCCCCCCCCCTGCCCACCCTCACCCCCGGAGCGCCGCCTTTGCAGTGTGTGAATCCTTTGAAATTGCGAAGGCAAATTATGAGTTTTAGTCTATTAAGTTTATCGTGATGAGGTGCGATGCACATTCCAACATAATCAATATCCCGGACCCTTCCTACGTCAGTTTTGTTTCTAAAAAAAAACCCTCAAAAAAGTTCTGCAATTCAAGTTTAAGTGGTGATATATTTCTTATTGCTTTGTAACCATATAATATGAATGTGGTATCATTAGAAAACCTGAGTATCACTCTTTTCGATGAGGTGTAATTTGCCACGATTATGTAATCATGGTAACTGCAGTACTTCTGAATATAGGGCAAAGTCAGAAGTGAAATGTTGCAAAATGCATTATTCTTGACACAAAAGTCTTTTTTTTTGAAGATCCAATATGTTTCGAATATGGTGAGGTGACAGTGAATGGTGTATGTTCTCTTCTTTGAAGGATGTAATGTGTTCGAATGAGGTTCAGGTGGTCATTGATTAAGATAAAGAAATGAATGTTATTTCGTTTGGGAAGATGAAATTTGCTTTGAAAAATGTTTGTGGAGATAGAGCTGCAATGACTGTATGGTCCTTTTGAAGTTGTAAAGATCGGTGCCACGCTTCAAATCTCCTAATGGCCCTAGCAATGGGCTAACTCCAAGCAGGTGTACCCTAAAACGATTTGTGGCCCGGTTTGGGTTGAGCGCAAGTACGTTATCAAAATTTCGGGCAAAATTTCTTGAAACTGGAGAAGGTAAAGACAGCGGGACGAGGAGTGGGTGTTCAGAAAAGACAAACCGGCCTCACACTGTCTGAATCAAGGAATCAAAGGCTATCTGCAAAGAAATCTCACAACAGATTTGGCAGAAGATTGTCAGATCATGCAATCAGAAACCGGCTCCATGCAACCAACTTGCGGGCTCAAAAAGATGCAATGAGAGTGGCAATTACTACCTTATATCGTAATGCCAGTATGGGCTAGACGGCTGGTATTGTGAACACTTGTGATTCAACCAGGTGATGTAACAAGGCTGTTCTCTTTTTCGATGAGTCAAGATTCTGTCCAAGGAAGCTGAACGGCATAATCAAGGTCTGGCAAAGTCCTAGCAAACGGATTGTTGCCTGGACTTTCAAGCATCACTGCATAAGCATCATTCAAACTCAATCCGTTTTCATTAAGTCATTAAGGGAATTCATTATTGGAAACAACGAATTTTGCGACTTTTCATTTTTGACCTTTCTACATAATTATGAAGGACTGCGCATTCCCTGATTACATAAGCATTAAAAATGACACATCGCTGTAAAAAAGAATAATCAAGCTCTCTAATCATACCACATTCGCAACAAGAGATATATTACCCTGCAAACTTTAATTGCAAAACTTTTTTTTTTATTATACTCTGCAAAAACTTGTTTGAGGGTCATTCTAAAACTAAAGGAAAGGAAAGAGTGGAAAAGAGAACACATTAAGAGAGCGGCGCAGGGGGCGCAGCAGCTCCCTGTTCCTATTTTCCTGCGCTATCACGTGACGAATCGAACAGAATATGAAAACATTATGACGCACTAATATAGTGCACCAGATTTGAAAAGAAGCACTAGAGCTTCATTTACATCTGGGGGTGCATAATACATGACGAAAATGATGAATAGATCAGCATTCGTGTACAAAAATCGACGGCGTCTTTCAGCTAATGTTTGCAGCTACATGTATTATGTTTGTGATAAATGTGGAGCTTTTCATTTATCTGAGATACCTAGAAATCAGGGGTCTTTTTATGAAACCATCCTAAACTATAAGATCAGCGAAATCTTGATGCTGTCACTGAACAGTAGCCTCGTTTGGAGCGAAGGTATAGTCATTTGATGAATATTCATTATTATGACGTCACATCAGAGTAGAAGGCCTTGGAGGCGCACACTTCTTGCAGATGTGCTCCATCTTATTCCACATGTGCTCCACAATGTCATTTCAAAGGAGAATGAAACCCAGGCATCAGAGTGCTTTCAATGAAAGAAGAACAAGAAAGAGTAAAGAGTGCAAGTTGCCAAAGCTGAGGATCACCATACTAGGATTTACTTAACTTTCAAAGTTCAAAACTCTTGAACAGATTGTTCGATTTTGCTGAAACTTTCACTGCTTACTCGTTCTTGTTCTTCATTCACTGAAAGCACACTGATGCCTGGGTTTCATTCTCCTTAAAGATTCCGTGCCTATACGATTAGCTTTTGATCGTTTGTGTGGGTCTGTGTAATTGGGTTTTTACAAACATGTATCAATCAGATATGATTATTTACGTCTGGGACTGACCTTTCATGTCACCATATGAGATAGTTATGAAAGTTTGAAAATTCTCAGTAATTATTTACTTGGTATGGCGATCTTCAAACTGGCAGCATTGCTTCAAAATGGTAGGTTTAGAAGGGCACTAGTTTGCATCAAATATATACATTATGCCTAAAAGAAGGAAGGATATCTGAATATTCAAGGCTTTCCATTAAACGACTGGGGGAAATTCGATGTGACCGGCCCACTCAACTTATCAATATGCATTCCCAAATCCCCCTAATTTTCTATTTATCATCTTTATCCATACCATCCCGCCCTTGTAGGCGTGTGGAAGCAGTTTAGCTGGGGGCGGGGGTACGTCTCTTGCTGTTGAAAAAAATTAGCTGTTCAGACTGGCCCTGATAGCAGACGTACGTCTTTAAGACGTCATAAAATGGTCTCAAACTGGTCCACACGTCATACGTCGTATAGATGACTATTTTGCGACGGCAGTACAACGTCATTTTTATGAACAATATTTCCCCACTTTTTGTTTGACCATAATATGATGTAAATTTTACATCAAACTATTTACCACTTTATTACGTCTTCTCTAAGACCAGAATAAGACGGGGGTTTTACCTCAATTATTTCCCACGTTTTAACAATTGTTTAAAGACCACAATATGACGTGATTTTTACGTTATTTTTTTACATCCATATATTGTTACCATTTTTTATGGCTTTTCCAATGAGATTACAACAATCATCATAAACGACTTCTTGCTTTTTCCAAGACATAAGATTTATTCAAAGAAGAAATTTTCATTTTCTACCCTGAAATTAATAAGGGAACGTTCCATGAAGAGTTTTGTCAGTGACTTTTACTGACAACTGTTATAAGCTACTGAAAATCCTTTCATTTGATTGGCTGAGAGCAAACTAGTGGGTGAAAATCACATACTTGCCAACTCTACCGATTTAGGCGGTAGACAACCACTTTTCATGGAATTTAAGCACCTACCGACTTTGAATTCTATTTTCAGTAGAAACTACCTAATTTGATCATATTTTAATGGACCAAAAGTTTATTTTCATGCCTTATCATTTATTACTGGCTCCATCACCCAATATTTATCACACTTTGAAGGATTTTTTTTTTTTTTTTTCACGTATATGAAGTCATCTAACTTCAAATTTCAAAAATTCATAACAAATTTTTCCAAACTATCTTAGTCTAAGCAGTGTCATATCAGTCACCTTCCAAAAGCAAACAACTTATGTGCATCATTATGATTCAAAATGTCGAAATTTTCTTAAGGCAGAAGGGAGAAAAAATACTTTTGCATGTTTGGAAGCTTTGTTTTCAGTTTTCTTGGAAAATCGCGAGTATTCATTTACAATGCCTTTCAAGATTTCAAAGCTGAAAAGCGCGAGCAGTGTCATCCAATTTCGAAAGCAAGAATTTAACGTGCATGATCATGATAACGCCCATTATATTTAGTTTCCAACTATCGCAAGCTTTTAAAGACGGAAGGGAGAAATAAATGCCTTTGGAAACTTTATTTTCATTTTTCTTAGAAAAGTGAGAATAGTCACACTACCTTTCAAGATTTCGAAGCTGAAAAGCGAGAGTGGTGTCATTTTAATTACATTTCAAAAGAGTTTAATGTACATCATGACGCCCACTATTAGTTTCCAAATATCAATACGGAGGAATAAATACCTTCGTAAACTCATTTTTTCCTCGAAAAATGGGAAGAGTAAAGTACATCACCTTTCAAGAATTCAAAGCTGAAAAGGGAGATGAGGAAATGGTACCTTTTAGTTTCAGTGCTTCAGTAATCAATATCCAAAACTATTCATGGAATTGATATACATAATCATTTTTTAAAGGAAATAGTGCCAGAAAATAGTTGAATATTAGAAATAATGTCTCGCTCTGAAAGGCTGCTCCCCGGAAGATTTTGCAAAGGATTGTCCAGACGCAAATTTGGAACAAAAGTGCATGTTGAAAATAATGAGTTAAGGCTACAACGGATCGGGACAACAGATTGTGAAGACTTTCCTAATGTGCTCTAAAATATGTTTGACTGTTCAAAAAATATAAAATCTTCCGCTCCGTCGCTACGCTCCCTTGCATACAATGAAGAAGGTTAATTTTCAGGTACTAAATTAGTATTGGATATTTATACACCGCACGTATTCACTAAACAAAGGTGCTCAAGGCGCTCTCAATATTATACCCAGCTCAGCTAGACTACCAATTTCAGTGCTCAAAGCATTTTAGGAATTTCTTCCTGCCCATACCCATCTTCACCTGGGTGGAGAGTGGCAAAATGCAGATTAATTGCCAAATGACATAAATGAATACTGCATAGGCATAATTCTATTTTGTGAATATAAGAGTTAGAGAATGCAAAGTTCTAATCCTGCTAATTGGAACTACGCAACGAAATGTGAGGTCAACAGTAATTAAGGAAATATTCAGGGGGTCCCTCCTCCCTATGAAAAGAAAAGAAAAGAAAAAATGAGCACTACTGACCCCATTAAAACAAAACAGAGAAAAAAATAAGTGGATGCTTAGATCAGACTGTGAAACAGTTGTATAGAAAGTGCTTTAACCCTGATAGCAGAACGGACGTCTTTAAGACGTCAAGAACTGGTCATAAACTGGTCCACACGTCATACGTCGTATACACGACTATTTTACGACAACCTTATGACGTCTTTATATAACCAAAATTTTCTCAAATTTTGTTTGAACATAAGATGACTTATATTTTACGTCAAACATTTACCACTTTTTAACGTCTTTTTTTAAAGGCCGGAATAAGACGTATTTTTACGTCAGTTATTTCCCACTTTATAACAGCTTTTTTCAAGACCATAACATGACGTGTTTACCTCAGTTTTACGTCGTGATAGTTGATCGTGATTCATGAATATTCATGAATGACCAGAAATGACTAAACTTCGTGAAAAAAACGGAGATAACATTTGAATTTTAACATTTTATTCAATGATTGCACTGCTGATTTAATGAACAATGTACTTCCATGTTGAACACCATTCAGTTAATGTCATGGGCAGGGTTTTTCAGAATGTATCAAGAAATTGTAATTTCTAACTGTTTTTTTTTCAAGTACTACACTACAGTCCATATATATAGTAATGTCGATACAAAACATCAGTGGTTAGGTATAGGATGTAGGATGTTAGGATATAGGGCTAGTATGGGACGATCTATAGGCTAGAACATTAACAAAGAAAAACATCATAATGTTGAATACATTCTAAAATATTTTATAAACCAGCTTTGAAGCTTTGACTTGACGTTTATGATGTGATTTTTTTACCAGTCTGTGAGCTGCCTTTGGGTCGTAAAGACGTCATAAAGACGTTTTTTCCGACCAATATGATGTAAAATTGACGTAAAAATATGACGTCTTATTTTACGTCGTGTGCTGGTGCAAAGTATCGTCTTAAAGACGTATGTCTAATACGTAAATAAGACGTATGACACGACTTTAAAAAGACGTAAATATGATGTCATTCTTACCAGTCTCTGCTATCAGGGGGGTCGTGCACAGTATAGTTTTACTAGTATTTCTACCCTTAATTTTTAATTTACCATTTTATCTTTTTAGTTCGATTGCTTCTTTCATTTTTACTTCCTCCTTGCTGTTTTTTTTTTTTTGACCGGCTATTTTTGTTCCTCAACCGCCCCTCTTTTTGAAGACCGGTCCTTTTCACCCCAAATATTGACCGGTGTAACAGTGCTTAGCGTTCCCCCCCCCCCCCCCCCCCGAGTGCTGCCGTCCCCCTTCCACGCTAGACTCTATGGCGTACGCCTGTAATTATTTCCCATATAGGCTCATGTGTTCATTATGAGAAAAAAAATATCATGAAAAATCAGTGTTTACAGCGAGACTATTCATGCTTGCATATTACCCCTAGATAATAGTTACATCTATTTCCTGAGAGTATGAAGTCACATTCTTCTCCTCAAATTGGCCTGACATGAGACTATTCAGGGGAGCCGAGGCCAGGCCGAGGCACTCGGATCCAGCAAATTGGCACTCACTTTGAATTGTGTTATCTGTGCATGTGTTTTTTTTTGGGGGGGGGGCGGCAGGGGGACGCTGAGCACTGGTACACAGGCCCATTGGAAAAACTCCCGAAATTCGCCACGGCCAGTCCTGCCCTGATGATAAATGTTTAAAAAAATAAGAAACTAAGGCAAAGTGAATATGTTAACCACTCATAAGATTGATGAGTCTGAGAACAAAAGAGCATGCATATTGGAATCTAGTATTTTTAGAATACCAACGCAAAGGTAGCTAAGCAGGACTGATGTTGCAAGATGTGAATAATGAATAAATACTTTTTTGCAGAGAGCAATCACCTCTGACTGTGAATGGCAGTGATTTGAAAGACTTCAGTTTAACATAAAAAAGTATTTTACCAAAATGAGCCCTATTTTTTCTTTTTATTTTGTTAATGTTTATGTCACCAGCACGTTCATCTTAAATTGCGGTTAACAGGTTCAGCAAAAAATAAACACTGCCTATCGCCATGCTTCTTGCTTTTTAAACAGAGATAATGGTGGCAGGTGACGAATATTCATTCAAAAGTGAAAAAGGGGTATTATGTGAACGATCAACAAAAAAGCGCGGTTTTGTATTTTGTATTTTGTATGTTTTGTATTTTGTTTTTCTTTTTCCTTTCGTTTTCCAATGGAGGGAAATTTCATGATGAATTCACATTACACAATGTTATTCCCATCATTTTTCCATGCTGTACTTCAATGTGATTTTTATGCGGAGAGACACTTTCAGACAAGGCGAGAGGTGTGGCTTTTTAAGCATAATATCTGTCTGATCTTTTTCGTGATCATAATACTTCGAATATATCATTTTATCCGCTCTTGTAAAAAGGTACTATAGTAATTTGACGAAATTACCTTCAAATCATGGTAAGTTGATGGTACTTAGCCTACATGGTAGTTTCGTGGTTTTGATGATAATTTAGTCAAAGTTCCATATTACTTATGGTACTTTTTCTGCAGGGCGGGTATAGAAACGAATCATGTATCAATTCATAATGATCTGTTCTCTTTTTTTTTCTTTGCTGGGGTATCTTTTATTAAAGGCATTGGCTAACTTTGTGAGTAGCTGATTTAAAAAATTCTCAAACTAAGATGAAACATGTGTATGAGTACTTGTATTTGAACTAAAAAACCCTGAAACCAACCATAATTAGGAATGAAAAAGTGTAAGTTAGACGCAAACGGCAATTTTATTATCCTTCGTCTCACGAGACAATCACTAAGAGGACTACTTTGCTTGAATTTGAAAATGCCGTTATGTGCCTCCCGCCGCGTGATACGCCAATACACACAGTACGGTAAGGTGAGTCATACGCGCATGCACACTCCTTATGTCTATTCTGTGCAACCGACCCTCGTATATTTTTCAAACATTGGTTCACATTTTTGATATTTAAAAATACTTCCTGTGGATATTATACTTTGAAACTTTCAGACTGGTATTTTTACACTATAACCCTTATGTTTATCCCATTTTCAAGTAATAAAACAAGATTTTTTAAAATCATAACAATGTTAACCAATGCCTTTAAGATATGGATGCCGTTAAATTTTCCGCTAACTTAACTTCGAATAAGATGTTATTTGACAAATTATAATAGATGCTCTATTGTCAATATGTATATCATAAAAATGCTAATTTACTTTCATTTCTAAAGCGAAAATGATTAGGCCCTATACTTCATCAATTCGATGTGTGCGAAAATATCCTAAAATGCTTCGGAAATCATATTTGTAAACTTCAAAGTTGTTATTAGTCTTTGCTCTTAACCCAATGGCTACTAGAACCGGGTGGCCCCTGTATTAAGCCTATGGGAATGATCCCCCGGTCCCCATGGCCGCCATTTCTTTTCAGCAGCAATATTTCGAGGTAGTCACCTGAAGTTGTGGTTGATGAGCGTCTGAACACATTTACACACAGCAACCTTTAACAACTTTCAATCTCTCAAAATCCCCGGAGATTGGGCATTACTTGAGACAGTTTAACTGCCCAATGAGGGGCACTCCCATTCCACTGGCGTGGCTAGGGTTTTTTTCAGTGGGGGGGGGGGGGGGGCACTGGGGGCCTTGAAATTTTGTAGGAGGCACACGAAATATTCTTTTTGGGCACATACACAAACACACACCCTCATACACATACTTGGGCTTTATTTGTCACCTTTTTTTTTTTTTTTTTTTTTTACCTTTTTTCGTTTCCTACCTCATGATTTTTGTGGGGGGGGGGGGGACACCTGGAGCACACACAATTTATTGGGCACGATCCCCCCCCCCCGTAGCTACGCCTCTGTCACATTCGTCTGCTTTAAAAGGAAAATAAATCCACGGCAAACCGTTGTTGTTTTTCTATATGTGTGCATCAGCACTATATTGTTCTGTTATCGTTTTGTGTTCTAAGTCTTCAAATTTGAAACAATCTTATTTTTTCTGGGGGGTCCACAAATTACAATTATTGCTTGTGGATCCCCCCCCCCCCCATTTTCTCAGAAATTCAAAAATATATTATCTTTTTTTTATAATTCATTACGGTAATTCATTCATGTGTACACTGCACTTGTATATACTAATCAAGAAAAAAAATGAATGTGTACATATATTTTCTGTAATAATATTGTAATGCCATTGTTTTTCTTTCTGTTGGAAATGAAATAAATACGAATTGAATACGAATTGAAATTGAAGAAGAAGAAGAAGGAGAGACTGTAGACATGTTTCCCTTTTCTGGAAATATCTAAGTCAACAAAACACCGTGCAGTCATGCATTCAAATATATATTTACACTGCCAATATAGCGTGGTTGCAGGTGTTCAAAACTGATTGAAAAGATTTTTCCATCGACACACTGAAAAGTAAGCTATGTCCCCCTCCCTCAAATGAAAAAGTGGGCGTCTCTTTATTTGGCTGTGTTCCAATGGCGGGAAATGTCGTGATAAATTCGCACAACAAAATGTTATGCCCATCATTTTGCCTGGATATACTTCAATGTGAGTTTACGGAGAAACACTTTCAGACAGAACAGAGAGAGAGAGAGGGAGAGATGGCTTTCCGAGCTCACATCAGCCTTATCTTTTTCGTACTTATAATTCATCCGGGTAAGCAAATCATCTATCAAATTATTCCCTTTTTCTTCTTTTTTTGCAATTCGATGGTGTACCTTTCATTTGAGGTGTTTTGTTTTAATCTGTTTTTTTTTTAATATACTCGGAGAATAATTTCGCACTTTTGTCAGTCCATATGATAAATCGTTCATTCAATTTGGCAAAAAAACTTCGTTTACCTTTTTTGTGTCATTTTTAATGTCATTCAGTTTAGCTTTATGAGCAAGGAATTTGGCTTTTGTATCATTCAAATTAGCACGTAAGCAGAAATCATTCAAATTCATCCGCAACTGCCGAGAAGCACCCTTCCAGCATTCAAATTCGCAAATGCATGGGCAGTCAAATTTGTAGTAATTTCATTCATATTAACTAAATCCAACTATATTTTGTTTAGAATTCCCCTAAAAGGGGGTCAGTTTCGGATTTCATTTCCTCTTAGAGTCCATGATGTAGTAGACCCTTTTCTTTAGCCTATACGTCAAGACTTAAAGGATGGACTGCATTCAGTTTTTTTTTTTTAAATTGTACTTTGAAAACCATTATATCCCAGAATTACATATTCAAATCTCCTGCATGAAATATCACTATTTTCAATTGTCTTCTGAAATGTCTTCTACAATCTAGTCTAGGCCTTATTCATGTGAAATAAACTAATTACATAATTAAGCCTTCATCTCGACCTGCTTTAATTCTGCTTCATGCAGGAAAAAATGATCAGGCCTTTAGTCATGTTATTCACCAAAAGATGGCATTTTCAAGTGAACCATTGAAGAAGATGAAAAATAAAAACATTTATGCTCTGTTTTGAAAGGTAGATATCATGTCACACATACAAAGATACAAATATATAACAATACTACTGAAGAAATTGTTAAAATGAAAGTACAACCTCTGAATTGGATACTCCAAAATGAATTCGAATGCACGAATGTGTTTGTTGCGTGATCGCGTGACCATGCGATATTGAATTGAATGAAGGCTTTATGAATAATGTGCGTAAATTGTGAATTTGGATAAGAAAAATGTGAATTTGATTGCTTCCAAGATGATTTTGAAAGATCAAATCATGAATTTGAACTGCCGTACGGCACGGCTGGGCAAAAGTCGTTTAAAGTGAATGCTCGTAATATGAATTAGACTGAAAAAGTTGCGAAACTGGCCGGGAAGACCCATATTTTGTCATCCATGTTGATTTAGGATTGATTTTGTGCTCTTGAATGAGTGCATCTTTCTTTCTTTGTTCAAAATATCCAGTGCTATCGTGCTTTTTCTCTCTTGCTCCAAGCTTTGTTGCCTGCCACAATTTATCCACTTGCAGTGTTTGTGTGTGTTGGGTGAATGTCCTAATGTTGGAAATTGCATGCACGTTCACGAATCTTTTTGCCTCGTAAAGAAATCGAATGTCTGTGAAAATTTGAACGACCGCAAATGAAATTGCGGTGCCCGTTAATGACTTTTGGATAATCGT
>JAPZVO010000270.1:30000-52528 GCA_029962745.1 Echinometra lucunter
TGCCCCCAAAACCACTCTGTTTTAATATAGTTTTTCCCGGCCAATTTCGCTACTTTGTCAGTCTAATTCATATTACGAGCATTCAATTTAAACGATTTTTGCCCAGCCGTGCCGCACGGCAGTTTGATTTCATGATTTTAGCTTTCGAAATCATCCTGAAAGCATTCAAATTCACGTTTTTCTTATCCAAATTCACAGTTTACACACGTATTCATAATGTCTCCATTCAATTAAACATCGCATGGTCACGTGATCATTGTAATTCATTTTGGAGCATCCAATTCAGCGAATTGTACGTTCAATTTAACAATTTCTTCAGTATTGATCTTTGGATGTGTGCCATGATAATTCTTTTTTCTTCTTTAATGGTTCTGTAATGGTAAATGTTAGTGACCTATCGTTTCGGGTCACTAACATGACTGAAGGCCTGATCATTTTTTTCTTTCATGAAGCAGATTTAAATCAAGTCGAGATGATTACCTTATTATGAAATTAGTTTTTTCTACATGATGATATAATAAGGCATAGACAATTGAAAATACTGATATTTCATGCACGAGATTTGAATATGCAATGCTGGGATGTGGTTTTCAAAGAACAATCAAAATGAAAAAATTCCCAAATGAATAGATGATGGAACACTTACATGGAAAGAAATGCTGGTTATCTTATGTTGTGTCATTCACTTATTCCACGGAGATATTGTCACATTAATTCGCATATTTTTAGGGATGAACTGCATTTTCCCAAGTCACGAAAAAGCTGTAGTTGTATAGATCTTTGACTTGAAGGCATTTGTGGAGTGCAGTCCATCCTATTTAAGTCTGAATTATAGCCTAAATGAGAAAAGGACAGCCTAACGTAAAAATGAAAATTGAATTCGAAATCAGCCCCTTTTTAGATAATATAAATGAAAATGTTACAGATTTGACAGCCCATTCGCGAATTTGAATGCTTAAAAGGTCCTTTTCAGCAGTTGCGGATGAATTGGAATGATTCTTACCTGCGTACGTGCTTATTTGAATGATGCAAAAGCCAAATTCCTTGCTCGAAAAGCTAAACTGATTGTCTTAAAAACACTTTCGAATGACAGAAAAAAGGTAAACGAGGTTTTTTGCTAAATTGAATGAACGAGAATGAATTGACGAGTTAACTTTAACAAGGAAACCGAAACGTGTTGAATATTTGTGTGCTGAAAATGAGTGCTAAATGCAAGAAACTTGATCTGATTGGTTGATTTACGTAGTTCGATTTTTCTGGACGTTTTGTTCGAGCGCTGTTTGCTGCAGCTTCTCTCCGCATCATATGACATCATATTAACGTCTTTAAAGTCATGTCATACGTCTTATTTATGTATTATATATACATCTTTAAGACGATACTTTGCACCAGCACACGACCTAAAATAAGACGTCATATTTTTTACGTCAATTTTACATCATGTTGGTCGGAAAAAACGTCTTTATGACGTCTTTACGACCCAAAGTAAGCTCACAGACTGGTAAAAATCACATCAAGAAGACGTCAAAGCTTCAAAGCTGGTTTATAAAATATTTTAGAATGTATACAACATTATAACGTTTTCTCTTTATTAGTGTTCTAGCCTATAGATCGTCCTATACTAGCCCTATATCCTAACATCCTACATCCTATACCTAACTACTGATGCTTGTATCGACATTACTATATATATGGACTGTAGTGTAGTACTTGAAAAAAAAAACAGTTAGAAATTACAATTTCTTGATGCATTCTGAAATAACCAGCCCATGACATTAACTGAATGGTGTTCAACATGGAAGTACATTGTTCAATAAATCAGCAGTGCAATCATTGAATAAAATGTTGAAATTCAAATGTTGTCTTCCTTTTTTTTCACGAAGTTTAGTCATTTCTGGTCATTCATGAATATTCAAGAATCACGATCAACTATTACAATCGTATCACGACGTAAAACTGACGTAAACACGTCATGTTATGGTCTTGAAAAAAGGCTATAATTGACGTAAAAATACGTCTTGTTCTTGCCTTTTAAAAAGACATTAAAAATTGGTAAATATTTGACGTAAAATATATGTCATCTTGTGGTCAAACAAAATTTGAGAAAATTTTGGTTATATAAAGACGTCATAAGGTTGTCGTAAAATAGTCGTGTATACGACATATGACGTGTTGACCAGTTTATGACCAGTTCTTGACGTCTTAAAGACGTGCGTCTGCTATCAGGGATAATGAACATGGGAAAATGCGAAGAATATGAAAATATTGGTTTATTCCGTCAGAATTGAAAGCTTACCCGTAAACCATGCATTTCACATTGACATCGATTTATTTAGTCAGAAAAATAAGAGCAATACATCCTGGAAGTAAGACTTATCCCGACTTTGGCGTAAATAATCGGATGACAAGCGCCGTTAAACCAAACTAACAACAACAACGTCATTATGAGACCATTCATTTCCAGCGAAGAGCTGAAGTTCAGCACTTTACAGTCAGCTCTTTTAGGTGTTAGCAAAGTAGCCCAGGTGTAAGTGCAAAAACAGCATGTCGAGTGCAGTCACTATCCGAACTCCTAAAAAGTGCTCAAATTGAATCTTAAAATGTTAAATTTAGCTTTTTATTTTTTTTTTAGTGTGCGAGCGACCGCTTCCCAGTGTCCCATTTTCTTTCTTTTTCCTTGTTTTCCGCTTTCATTTGACTTCTTTCCTTCCTTTTCCTTTCTTTTCTCTCTTTTTTTTTTTTTTTGTTTGTTTGGGGGGGGGGGGTTGCAGAATGATATCTTTGCCTCTTTTGTTGGGGGGCAACTGCCCCCCAGGATCGACGCCTCTGAGTGGTACACATTAAAAGAGAAAAGACACTTTCTAAAAAGGTGGGGGGGGGGGGGGGGTAACGGGAAAAAGAAGAAAAATTGGCATTATCAGATTTTGTAAAAACACATTTATTAGCGGTAAAAAAAAATTAACTTATAAGATGTGAAAACTCACCAGAAAAAGAAAAGGAGATCTAAACAGAGGTGAAACGGTCATACCTGAAGGGAAAATGATATGAAAAAGGACACTTGCCAGATTTTACAGGGCATTTGCTTACAGTAAAAAGGGGCACTTATCAGGAGAGGGATTGCACTGTTGAAAAGAACAAGAAGCACTTAATAGAAGTAAAAGGAACATGAACAAGAGGTGAAAAATGGAGCACTTATCAAATTTAAAAAATGAAAGCTATCTATTAGTGGAAATGAACACAAAGGCCCATCAAAATGTGAAAGGGCAAGTTTGAAAAAGAAAAAGGAGCCCTTGTAAGAATAGAGGAGGGCCGGGGGCACTCGGCACATCAATGGCACTGGAAGGAGCACTTTGAGGGGGGGGGGTACTGAAAAATATTTAAGAAATGTGGGCCACTCTGTCCTCTACCCTCTCCCGTCTACCCTGATAGCAGACGTACGTCTTTAAGACGTCATAAAATGGTCTCAAGCTGGTCCACTCGTCATACGTCGTATAGATGACTATTTTGCGACGGCAATACAACGTCTTTTTCATGACCAATATTTCCCCACTTTTTGTTTGACCATAATATGATGTAAATTTTACGTCAAACTATTTACCACTTTATTACGTCTTCTCTAAGACCAGAATAAGACGGGGTTTTACGTCAATTATTTCCCACGTTTTAACAACTTTTTAAAGACCACAATATGACGTGATTGTTACGTTATTTTTTACATCCATATATTGTTACCATTTTTTATGGCTTTTCCAATGAGATTACAACAATCATCATAAACGACTTCTTGCTTTTTCCAAGACATACGATTTATTCAAAGAAGAAATTTTCATTTCCTACCCTGAAATTAATAAGGGAACGTTCCATGAAGAGTTTCGTCAGTGACTTTTACTGACAACTGTTATAAGCTACTGAAAATCCTTTCATTTGATTGGCTGAGAGCAAACTAGTGGGTGAAAATCAAGTACTTGCCAACTCTACCGATTTAGACGGTAGACTACCACTTTTCATGGAATTTCAGGACCTACCGACTTTGAATTCTATTTTAAGTACAAACTACCTAATTTGATCATTTAATGGACCAAAAGTTTATTTTCATGCCTTATCATTTATTACTGGCTCCATCACCCACTATTTATCACACTTTGAAGGATTCTTTCTTTATTATTATTTTCCCGTATATGAAGTCATCTAACTTCAAATTTCAAAATTCATAACAAATTTTTTCAAAACTATCTTAGTCTAAGTATAGAAGCAGTGTCATATCAGTCACCTTCCAAAAGCAAACATCTTATGTGCATCATTACGATTCAAAATATCGAAATTTTCTTAAGGCAGAAGGGAGAAAAAATACTTCGGCATGTTTGGAAGCTTTGTTTTCAGTTTTCTTGGAAAATCGAGAGTATTTATTTACAATGCCTTTTAAGATTTCAAAGCTGAAAAGCGCGAGCAGTGTCATCCAATTTCGAAAGCAAGAATTTAACGTACATGATCATGATAACGCCCATTATATTTAGCTTCCAACTATCGAAAGCTTTCAAAGACGGAAGGGAGAAATAAATGCCTTTGGAAACTTTATTTTCATTTTTCTTAGAAAAGTGAGAATAGTCACACTACCTTTCAAGATTTCGAAGCTGAAAAGCGAGAGTGGTGTCATTTTAATTACATTTCAAAAGCAAGAGTTTAATGTACATCATGGCGCCCACTATTAGTTTCCAAATATCGATACGGAGGAATAAATACCTTTGTAAACTCATTTTTTCTTGGAAAAATGGGAAGAGTAAAGTACATCACCTTTCAAGATTTCAAAGGTGAAAAGGGAGCTGAGGAAATGGTACCTTTTAGTTTCAGTGTTTCAGTAATCAATATACAAAACTATTTATGGAATTGATATACATAATCATTTTTTAAAGGAAATAGTGCCAGAAAATAGTTGAATATTAGAAATAATGTCTCGCTCTGAAAGGCTGCTCCCCAGGAGATTTTGCAGAGGATTGTCCAGACGCAAATTTCGAACAAAAGTGCATGGTGAAAATAATGAGATAAGGCTACAACGGATCGGGACAACAGATTGTGAAGACTTTTCTAATGTGCTCTAAAAAATGTTTGACTGTTCAAAAAATATAAAATATTCCGCTCCGTCGCTACGCTCCCTTGCATACAATGAAGAAGGTAATCAGTTAATTTTCAGGTATTAAATTAGTACGTATTCACTAAACAAAGGTGCTCAAGGCGCTCTCAATATTATACCCCGGCTCAGCTAGACTACCAATTTCAGTGCTCAAAGCATTTTAGGAATTTCTTCCTGCCCGTACCCATCTTCACCTGGGTGGAGAGTGGCAAATGCAGATTAATTGCCAAATGACATAAATGCATTCTGCATAGGCATAATTCTATTTTGTGAATGTAAGAGTTAGAGAATGCAAAGTTCTAATCCTGCTATTTGGAACTACACAACGAAATGTGAGGGCAACAGTAATTAAGGAAATATTCAGGGGGTCCCTCCTCCCTGTGAAAAGAAAAGAAAAGAAAAATGAGCACTACTGACCCCACTAAAACAAAACAGAGAAAAAATAAGTGGATGCTTGGATCAGACTGTGAAACAGTTGTATAGAAAGTGCTTTAACCCTGATAGCAGAACGGACGTCTTTAAGACGTCAAGAACTGGTCATAAACTGATCCACACGTCATATGTCGTATATACGACTATTTTACGACAACCTTATGACGTCTTTATATAAAAATTTTCTCAAATTTTGTTTGAACATAAGATGACATATATTTTACGTCAAACATTTACCACTTTTTAACGTCTTTTTAAAAGACCGGAATAAGACGTATTTTTACGTCAATTATTTTCCACTTTATAACAGCTTTTTTCAAGACCATAACATGACGTGTTTATGTCAGTTTTACGTCGTGATAGTTGATCGTGATTCATGAATATTCATGAATGACCAGAAATGACTAAACTTCGTGAAAAAAGGGAGATAACATTTGAATTTTAACATTTTATTCAATGATTGCACTGCTGATTTAATGAACAATGTACTTCCATGTTGAACACCATTCAGTTAATGTCATGGGCAGGGTATTTCAGAATGTATCAAGAAATTGTAATTTCTAACTGTTTTTTTCAAGTACTACACTACAACCCATATATATAGTAATGTCGATACAAAGCATTAGTAGTTAGGTATAGGATGTAGGATGTTGGGATGTAGGGCTAGTATAGGAAGATCTATAGGCTAGAACATTAACAAAGAAAAACATCATTATGTTGAATAATTTCTGAAATATTTCATAAGCCAGCTTTGAAGCTTTGACTTGACGTCATTATGATGTCATTTTTAACCAGTCTGTGAGCTTCCTTTGGGTCGTAAAGACGTCATAAAGACGGTTTTTTCCGTCCAATATGATGTAAAATTGACGTAAAAATATGACGTCTTATTTTACGTCGTGTGCTGGTGCAAACTATCGTCTTAAAGACGTATATATAATACGTAAATAAGACGTATGACACGACTTTAAAAAGACGTAAGTATGATGTTATTCTTACCAGTCTCTGCTATCAGGGTATATGCATATGAATGTGTGTGTGGGTGTGCGTGTGTGTGTGCGTGTGGGGTGGGGTGTGTGTGTACGGGTGTGTGTGTGTGTGTGTGTCCGGGCGTGGGCGTGCAGCGTGACGTGTTTGGGACGGGGGGGGGGGGGGAAGGAGTGGTGTTTCAACCATTTTTTATAACTGATTTCATTGTTTCTCCTTTAAGTTATATATGATTTATGTTTGTATTAAGTTAGTGAAAAAAGTCAAAATATGAATGTAAAATATTATATTATGTGTTTTGAAATGTTAAATTGAAATGTTATATATTTTTGTTCATGGAATCAGAATAAAACAGTATGGAAAAAAAAAAAAAAAGTGATACTTATGCAAATTGCTGAGGTCTCTTTATCGAACTGTTGATATGTGGTTAGTTTTCTGTGTAATTAAAAGGGGTGCTCCAGGCTGGTTTGTACGAATTTATTCGTTCGCGTTTCAAAAGCACAATTAAGTGGAATTTTTGACGCCATTCCTGATATACCACCTGTATATAGGGCTATTATGTTATAATTAAAATGGAGCTAAGAATCATGAATTGACTGCATAATAGTGATACACGCCATCCATGTTTTTTTTTTTTTTGTTTTTTTATAGTTCGTATATACAGTCAAGAATGAGAATAGCATTTTTGTCGCTTTCTTGAACAGTGTTTTGGATACTTATGCAAATTGCTGAGGTCTCTTTATCGAACTGTTGAATTGGATCAGGTGCCATCCAGGTTAATTGTTCAATGTACGGTCTGGAATCCTTTTTAACGTTTCATAAACTGAACAGAGGTGTTGTATCTTTAGGGAGTTTAAAGTTTGAGGGGGTGCTCCGGGTTAGAAATAATATGATTTGAACAGATTGATCTTTTTGTATAGATATAGATGTTTTCAGCCCCGGGTACCCCTTTAACCTTTGTACGAATATGTTCGTTTTGCTTTTCAAAAGCATAAATAAATGGAATTTTAATTTGGCATCATTCCTAATATACAGGCGGTATGTGGGCTATTATGTTGTGGTTAAATGGAGTTAGGAATCATGAACTGACTGCATGTATTTTAGTTTCGTACAATTACAGTCAAGAGTGAGAATAGTTTTTTTTTTTTTTTTTTTGGATCAGGTGTCATCCAGGTTAATTGTTCAATGTATGGTCTGGAATCCTTTTTATCGTTTTATAAACTGAACAAGAGGTGTTGTATCAATAGGGAGTTGCTGATTTGTTTAAGTGGTTCGCTGAACGAATTTTGACATTACTCCTGGTATTAAGGCAGTGTATGGGGCTATTCTGTTATAATTTAAACGGAGTTAACAGGTTAAGAGTCATGAATTAACTGCGTGATGTGACACATGTGGTCCTTGCATTTCGTTTCTTATACAGCAAAGGGGAAAATAGCATTGTGTTATTCTATCATCATGGGTGCTTGACTAGATAATACAGAATTTATATGCATGAGTAGCTTATGATCAGTCAAGGTTGAGATTTCACAATTTCTTCCATTATGGGTTTGTTTGTTTGTTTGTTTTTTTTAATTGTTATTACTATTATTCGTCATCCGTCATGACTTAAATAGGATAAGGACTTTTTGCTATGCAAAATGAAATATGCATGCTTATACGAGATTAGTTATATCGTACTGGTTCGGTGCACTATATTCAAACTCTTGAAGTTGCACAGTTTTTCGTGTAGGTAGTACGAGACTGACTCGGCTTGGCGAATCTGTTTAAATCGGTCTGTTATCTAACTGAAAATGTTTATATAGGTTATACAAACGTCAACCTTTTTACCTTGACACATCTATAAATCCTTTTTCTTTCCTCTTTAAAAAAAAAAGGAAGAAAAGGAAAAAAGTGTTTTTTGAAAAAGATCGAAAACAATTCTGTTACTTTTTAAAAATATTAATTGGTTACGGGAGGGCCTTTCATGTATGGTCCTGTTGTACATAAAGATGGTTTACGGTACTTGTGTGTGCGATTGTATCCGTCACACACATTTTCTTTTATTTGAAAAGGGGTATACAATGTTATTTGGATGTAGTGTGGGGTGTTTTGGGTTTGGGGTCTGCTCGCAGTCTGGAAGAGGTATTTATTTCAGTTCGTCTTATCTTTGTTTGGTGATAAAATGGATATATGGTATACGAGCTCACGGGAGACACGAATGTATTACTTGGTTTCATTTGTTTAGTACAATAAGACGTTTAGTTACTTACAGGGGTTTATAATGCCAAATTCTTCTTGGATCACTTTAAATGTTAGAGGGTTAAGGGATAAGGTTAAAAGAACACGCATTTGGGAGTGGTGTAAAAGAAAAGGGAGTGATGTGACGTTTTTACAGGAAACATATAGTACTATAGAAGTAGAAGAACAGTGGAAAAAAGAATGGGGTGGGCCAATGTTCTTTTGTCATGGGTCAAACCATAGTAGGGGTGTTCTTATATTGCTCTCCCCTAACTTAAATTTTAAAAGGGATGTTGTTGTTACAGGTAAAGAAGGAAGATACATTATACTTAAAGCAGAAATCCAAGAGGTTAAATTTTTGTTGGGAAATGTGTATTTTCCTACAAGAGATAAAGTAGCACTGCAAGGTGATCTTTTAAATGAGCTAGATAAAAGTATTCATAAAGTTTTTGATTCGGATTATTCGATAATATTAGGAGGAGATTTTAACACTGTAATGGACGGGAGTATGGATTATGAAGGGTCAAACATATCAAACTCTAGGTTTAGTGCAGTTTTGAAAGAATTTTTGAATAAGTATGATTTAGAAGATATATGGAGAAAAAGGAATCCTAATGCTCGGCAATTTACTTTTAGACAAAGGTCGCCTTTAGTCCAAAGTCGTTTAGATTATTGGTTTATATCATGCAGTTTAGAAAAATTAGTGAATAAGTGTGAAATCTTAGTATCAGTAACACCGGATCATTCGGGCATTATTCTACAATTTCAGAATTTGAAAGAAAAGTATGTTTATGGAAATTCGTACTGGAAATTTAGTAATAGTCTTTGTATGGATAAAGATTTTATTAAAGAGATGTATGATATTATATCTGAATTGAAAAATGAATGGGCACCTAGGTTTTCGAATAAATTAGTCTTTTGGGATTTCTTAAAAATGAAAATGAGGGAATTTGCTATGAAATACTCTCGGGAAAAAGCAAAATTACGAAAACGCGAAATAGAAACAGTAGAGGCTGAAATCAAGACTTTAGAAAAGCAGATACTGGAAGGTTCATCGAGATCTGTGATTGATAGAATTAAATTGAAAAAAGATAAGTTAAATGAATTATATAATTTTTCTCGGCAAGGAATTAAAGTTCGCTCTAGAGCAGATTGGTTTGAGGAGGGGGAAAATAATATGAAGTACTTCGAACAACTGTTAAAAATAAATAAGAGGAAAAGTGTTATTAAAGAATTAGTCATTGAAAATGGAGAAATTATTAGGGACAAAAATAATATTTTAAAAGAAATAAAGATTTTCTATGAAAAATTACATTCTTTGAAAAATGAAAGTTGTTATAATAACAGTTTATTTTTTAACGAAGTCTTAAAGTTAAGTGAACAGAACAGAGAATTATGTGAAGGTAAAATAACAAAAGAAGAATGTTTTAAGGTGTTAAAAGAAATGAAATGGAATAAGTCACCTGGAAATGACTGTTTTACCGTAGAATTTTATGATACACTTTGGCCAGTGTTAGGGGATTTGTTGGTAGAAGTATTAAACGAAACATATATAAGAGGGGAATTAACAATTTCTCAAAAACAAGGGACTATCACATTGATAGAGAAGGAAGGAAAAGATGCTTTATATATTAAAAATTACAGACCCATTACGTTATTAAATGTAGATTACAAAACATTATCTAAGGTTTTGGCAGCAAGGATCAAACAGGTTTTAAACGAAATAATTCATTATGATCAGGTGGGATACATAAAAGATAGAAATATTGGGGAAGCAGTTCGACTAATAGAAGATATATTATTTTACTCTAGACATTACTTGGAGCAAGGACAAGGATTTTTGATTGCGGTAGATTTTGAAAAAGCGTTTGACTCTGTTTCTCATCAATACTTATTGAAAGCACTCAATTTTTTTGGTTTTGGGGAGTCATTCTGTTCTTGGGTGAAAATACTATATAAGGATATAAGTAGTTGTGTTATGAATGGTGGGTATTCCACCGGTTACTTTAATGTAGAAAGGGGGGGTCAGACAAGGTGACCCACTTTCGCCCTATTTGTTTTTGATTGCAATAGAATTACTGGCACATGAAATAAGAAGAGACAAAATTATTAAAGGGATAAGTTTGGGGGAGCATGAAATAAGGCAGGTCTTGTATGCCGATGATATGACAATTTTTTTGAAAGACATGTATTCAATAAAAAGGTTGCATTATATTTTTGAAGAATTTGAAAAAGTCAGTGGCTTAAGGGTAAATATGGACAAGACACATTTTATGTACATGGGTAAGGAAAATGGAAAAACAAATGACCCTGTATATGTATTTGGCAAATATGTTAGGGAAGTTAAAATTTTAGGAGTAATATTTTCAGTTGACTTTAGATTAAAAGATGATCTGAACTATAAAGAAATATTAAGTAAAATAAAAAAGCTTTTAGGTTGGTGGAAACAACGAGACTTGACTATTATGGGAAAAATACATTTATTGAAAACATATGCATTGACAAAGTTAAATTATGTTTCATCCATCCTTGTTGTCCCCTCATGGGTATATATAGAAATCGAGAAATTATCATTTGATTTTATATGGGGAGGGAAAGATCGCATTAAAAGAAAAATTATGTATCAGAATTATAATTGTGGTGGGGTTAAAATGATAAATTTTGAAATATTTGTTAGAACGCAGCGTATAATGTGGGTAAAAAGACTTTTGTATGGAGAAAGAAATCTGGGGTGGAAGTTATTTTTTTGATTATTCCCTAAGTTCAGTTGGAGGAAGGTTGATTTTTATATGTGATTATGAAATGAAAAAGTTAAAAAGTAAGTTGAATATTCCATCTTATTATTTGGAAATGCTAGATGCTTGGCAAGAGATTGATAATTTAAGACATTTCAATGGTTCTAAAAATCCAATCATTTTCAATAATAAGAATATTTGTATAAAAAATAAGATGATATTTGATAAAGATTTATTAGAACGAGGGTTAATTAAGGTTGAACATATCATTGACAATGGACATGTTAAACCAGTCGCATACTTTTTGAACCTCGGTATGGGAAGTGATCTTTTGTTTACAATAGGTGAAATATATCATGCAATTCCAAGTGATTGGAGAAATGATTTAGGTTCGATACAATTTTGTGAGATAGACTTAATTAACTATAATATAAACTTGCTTCTGTTGGGGAGGGAAATTAGCTTTAAGGAGGTACCATCAAGAAAAATATATGAATATTTTATTAAAGAGTTGCAAAAGTCATATGATTTACAGATAAGAGATGGACAAAATAATTATAATTATACAGAGAAAGAAATTGGTGAATGTTTTTTTAGACCAAGAATAACATTATTAATTGGAAGACAGAGGGAATTTCAATTTAAGCTTCTTCATGGGGCAATTTACACTAAAGTTAATTTGTTTAGATTTGGATTTGTTGAAGATAATCTCTGTTCGTACTGTAAACGGGAAACGGAAACATATTCACATATATTTTTGTCTTGCTTAAAGGTCAAACTGATATGGGAAACTTTGATACAGCGATTTGAATTAGATGAAATAAAGGACTTGAATTGGCGGGATATATTTGTTGGTTTGTCAGGCAATACAAATAGAATAAAAAGTTGTAATACTATTATCTTTATGGTAAAATATATATTATTTATATTTAGAAAGGAGGGGGTTTTACCAACCATTGACGATATACATAAACTTATTTTAGAATATAAGGATCAAGAAAAGAAAATAGCTATTAAAATGGGGAAATTAGGGCGGCACTTGCAAAAATGGGAAACAGTAAAATTGTGACAAGGTTAAGTTGTAAGTCTTTATTTACTTCAATATATGTAATGCTTCTCCCGTGAGCTTGTTATATTCAAAATTGTTCATCGAATTGTTTTGTACTTTTAAACATGATTTATTTATGATGAGTGTGAGTAGATCTTCTGGACAGTGGTGTGTTGTGTGTGTTGTATGTGTGTGTGTTTGTGTGTGTGTTGGGACGGGGGGAGGGAGGGGGAGGGGGAAGTTTTGGTCTTTAAGCATTTTTATAATAACTGATTTCATTGTTTGTTTTTTTAAAGATATATATGACTCATGATTTTATTAAGTTAGTGAAAAAAAGTGAAAATATGAAGTGTAAAGTATTATATATGATTTGAAATGTTAAATTGAAATATTATGTAACTTTTTGTTCATGAAATCAGAATAAAAACATTCAACAAAAAAAAGTCACTACACTGTGGTGTAGTGAAAGTGAGTGATTGTTTGGAGCGTAGTGATGCCTGTTCACATTTAAATCTCCCACTTGGTCAGTTTCATTTGCATATTTTTCGGGATAGGACGTTAATACTTCGGTAGCAGGTCATATTTGACTTTATTAACTTTAAATGTCAGAGGGTTAAGAGATAGAATTAAAAGGAAAAACATTTTTGAATTTTGCAGAGATAAAGGCAGTAACATAGTATTTTTACAGGAAACATATAGTACGGTAGATGTGGAAGAAAAATGGAAGTCAGAGTGGAATGGTCAGTTATTGTTTAGTCATGGAACAAATCATAGTAAACGTGTTTTAGTTTTGATTTCTCCAAATTTGAATATGAAAATGAAAGATGTGAGTATTGGTGAAAATGGAAGTTTTATAATAATGAAATTAGAATATCAACAATCTACTTTTTTACTAGTAAATTGCTATTTTCCTACCAGGGATAAAGAAAAGATGCAAGTGGAATTTTTAGATGAATTGGAAAATTGTATTTCAAAGTTTTACAGTTCTGGAGATACAATTATTTTAGGTGGAGATTTTAATATGATAATGAATGGGGATTTGGATTATATGGGGCCTCGAAAGTTTATTAGAAATAGATTTAATGAAAAGTTTGAAGACCTTCTGGATAGATTATGTTTAGTAGATATATGGAGAAAGAAGAATCCAGCTAAAAAACAATTTACATTTAGACAAAAGTGGCCTGTTGTTCAAAGTCGGTTGGATTATTGGTTTGTTTCCTCTGCATTACAGGATTCTGTTAACTGTTGTGATATTTTGACATCGATTACACCCGATCACTCAGGTGTACTGCTTCAATTAAAGAACTATGTAAATGCTCCTCACTTTGGGAATTCATATTGGAAATTTAATAATAGTTTGTGCGTAGATCAAGAATTTTTGAGGATATTTAAAGATAAAGTAGTTGAATTAAAAGCAGAGTGGATTCCAAAGATAAAGGATAAATTACTGTTATGGGATTTTTTGAAAATGAAAATGAGACAGTTTATTAATACTTATAGAAAAGAAAAGGCAAAGCTTAGGAAAGTTGAAATTAGAAAATTGGAGAAGGAAATAGAAAAATTAGAAATTCAACTTTTGTCTCAGCCATTGAGAAATATAATTGATGACAATGATGAGAAGAAATCTAATTTGAACAAGTTGTACGATTACAATCGACAAGGTTTAAAAATTCGGTCAAGGGCAGTTTGGTTTGAGGAAGGAGAACAAAAAACACAATATTTTGAACAGTTATTGAAGTCTAATAAACGAAAAAGTGTGATAAAAGAATTATATGATGACGATGAACATATCAGTAAGGATAGAAAGGAAATACTAAAGAAGATTGGATCATATTCATGATATTATGAAAACTTATACTCATTGAGTGAAGCTATTGTTAATGAAAATTCTATGTTCCTTAATGACATTCCTCAATTAAGTAAAGAAAATTGTAAAATTTGTGAAGGTAGAATAAGTATTCATGAATGTTTCAGTGTTTTAAAAGAAATGAAATTTAATAAATCCCCTGGTAATGATGGCTTTACGGTAGAGTTTTATTATACGTTTTAGAATTTATTGGGGGAACGTTTGGTAGATGTTTTAAATGAAACATATGATCGGGGTACATTGACAACCTCACAAAAGCAAGGTGTGATAACGTTATTGGAAAAGAAAGGTAAAGATCCATTATATGTCCAAAACTTTAGACCAATTACACTTTTAAACGTGGACTACAAAATATTGTCAAAGGTTTTAGCAAAAAGATTAAAAAGTGTACTGAATGAGATTATTCATAATGATCAAGTTGGTTATGTAAAAGATAGGAACACTGGAGATGGTGTAAGATTAATAGATGATATATTATATCAATCTTATTTTGAAAACATTGGATATCTAATTACAGTTGACTTCGAAAAGGCCTTTGATTCTGTTTCACATGATTTTCTTTTTGATATCCTTAAACTATTTGGATTTGGTCAGTCATTCTGTTCGTGGGTCCGTGTTTTATACTCAGATATTACTAGTTGTGTTATGAATGGGGGTTTTTCTTCTGGTTATTTTAATATAAAACGAGGAGTAAGACAGGGGGATCCCCTCTCCCCATATTTGTTTCTGCTCTGTATAGAAATACTGGCTTTGGCAATAAGGAAAGACAGAAATGTTGAAGGAATTCAATTCGAGAACCATGAATTAAAACAAATTTTGTATGCTGATGATATATCACTGTTTGTTAAAAATACGTACTCTCTAGAACGTCTTCAATACCTTTTTTGAAGAATTCGAGAAAATTAGTGGTCTAAAAATAAACAAAGGAAAAACTAATATTTTGTGGATGGTTAGGGATAATGACAGACCTCAAATACAGTTGTTTGGGAACTTTGTTCAGCATATTAAAATTTTAGGTGTTTACTTTTCTCTAAATGTTATAATAAAAGAGGACATGAATTTCAAAGAAATTCTGAGTAAAATAAAAAGACTCTTGGGATGGTGGACGCAAAGGGATCTCACACTTACGGGGAAAATTCACGTGTTGAAAACATATGCATTGTCAAGGTTAAACTTTGTTTTGTCACTTATAGTGGTTCTTCAGTGGTTGTATGCTGAAGTGGAAAAGATCACATTTGAATTTTTATGGTCAGGAAAAGATCGTATAAAGAGAAATATAATGTATCAAGATTACTCACAAGGAGGTTTAAAAATGATGAATTTTAAGTTGTTTGTAAAGTCTCAACGTTTGATGTGGCTTAAACGATTATTTTATGGAGAACGGGATGCAGGATGGAGGTTGTATTTTGATTTTTGTTTTCGATCAGTTGGAGGGAGATTCCTGTTTCTATGTGACTTTGACACTTCAAATTAAATATAAAAAATACCCCAATTTTATTCAGAAATGATGAAGGCTTGGCAAGACTTGAGGAAATATCGATATTCTGAAGATGAGAGATGAGATGAGAGATCCAATTATATTCAATAATCAAAATATTTGTATCAAAGGTAAAACAATTTTTGACAAGGATCTTTTTAATAAAGGAATATTTAGCGTGGATCAAATTTTTGATAATGGACACATAAAACCTGTGACGTTTTTTCAAAATCTTGGTATTACTGCAAATCAACTTCTCCAAATAAAAGATATCGCCCACGCTATACCAAGAAGTTGGAAAAATGTTACTGGTTCGTCAAAGTTTAAAAAAATTGATTTCGTAGACTTTAGGATATGTATGAACATTGGAAGACAGGAAACAGATTTTGAGGTAATTAAATCAAAAACAGTTTATAACTTATTCATTACCAGTCTACAAGAATTGTACAAATTAACACTCAAGGATGGTTACAGTGATTTTAGTTTTACTGATGTAGAAATCTGTAAATTATTTGGATATAACAGAAGTACAACTCTTATAAGAAAACAAAGGGAATTTCAGTTTAAGCTTTTACATGGAGCAATATATACAAAAGAGCATTTGAAGAGATTTGGTTTTGTGGGGGATAATTACTGCTCATTTTGTTGTACACATACTGAATCATATTTTCATATATTCATGGACTGTATAAAAGTTAAACCTTTGTGGCAATTTCGTATTGATCATTTTTGTTTAATTGAATTAAGAACTATGAACTGGAGGGATATATTTTTAGGATTACCTGGAAATTCTAATAGAAATAAATGTGTTAATTCTGTTATTTTATTTATAAAATATGCTATTTTTAATTCAAGAGCTGAAGGCTGGTTACCCTCTTTCATTGAAATACAGAAATATATTACGGGTTGTATAAAGGAAGAAAGTCGCCTGGCATCAAAATCAGGCAAGATAAGTTTACATATACAAAAATGGGATGAAGTGAAGGTGAAAAGAGATTTGAATGTGAACAGATAGGATGTGTCTAGTGTGGTACGAGTGTCAATTTTGGTGTGAGTGTTGATGATTTTGTACTATTTCTTTTCATTTCCCCCTTCTCTTGTGTCAATCTGATTTGCAGATTTTTTTTTTTACCCTATGTCAAAATTAAATGTTCATGAACATATTTGTATGAATGTTTGTTTATGTATGTGTATATGTGTGAGTGTGTTGGTTGCGGGGGTGTAAGTGTGTGTGAGTGGGTGTATATGTCAATGTACTTTTTCTTTCATTATATGTAGAAGCTTAATGTAAAATATATTAGGGGTGCAACAATGATATCTTGATTTTTTTTTTCTTTCTGCAAATCTTTCAGTATTAATATGTATTATTAGGTTACATGAGGGTCTGGGCTGAGTTCATTTTATTTACATATATGTATATATATATATATATATATTCAAGGTATTTCATTCCATCATTATTTGCTTCAGTTTTTTTGGTAAATAGTTTTGTAATTTGTTATTGATATGACATGAAGATTTGTCAATTTTGTTTATATTTATCTGAGTTTATTTGAATGAAATCCTTAATAAAAACATGTTGAAAAAAATGGTTGTGTGTGTGTGTGTGTGTGTGTGTGTGTGTGTGTGTGTATCTGTTTTATATTGCTTCCTCTTATCCATTTATGTCATTTTTCACTATGGAAGAACGTATCTACTGAAGGGGGCCATCATTTGGAATCAAAACACAACCAAACCAAATAAAATGTGTAATGAATTTATTTTCGTATTTCAGCATTTCCTCGTTGAACTTCTCCCTACTGGATCTGCCCTTTACTGGATCGGTTTGACGGACATTGAAAACCATGGAACTTGGCGATGGGTCGACGGCTCTTATCTTGATCCTAAGTAAATTGATTAAATATTATCGGTAATTTTACTATAATCCGCCTGCTCTTTTGTCTGCCATGATTTTAAATGACCCCCTTCCTTTGATCAGCTTGTGGCGTGTATGAAAGTTTGATCCAAAATGATTTATGCTATTTCTAAACAGAACCAGGGAGGTAATCACTTTTAATAGGAGAGCATTTTCATGAAACATTTCCTGGTATGATACATAAATGTTGAATAAATATGATGACATAAAAAAGGACTACGTAGACTGGAAAGCTCATATACACTGAAAGAAATAAAAATGGGAGAATGTAAATTTCTTTATATATATATGTATGTATATATATATATATATATATATATATATATATACTTACTGTATACATTGCCTTTATTGTCTCACGTATATATATATATATATATAGAGAGAGAGAGAGAGAGAGAGAGAGAGAGGGCGCGAGAGTGGTTTGGATGTATGTACCAGCCGGTTGTACCATTTTATATGACTATACGTGAGAGAAAGAAGGGTGGGGAGCAAGATGACGCGGGTCTGGACCACAGGATTGATAAGCTTTCGGCTCTTGGCCTTCGTCAGATGTATAGATGTTCCGGTCCAACGAATTTTTATACTACGCGCCCTCTATATATTATGAACATACTCACCTACTCATTCCACAGAACATTCTCTTACAAACTACACCCGCACTACTTTTGCTACGACCGTTGAGTCAGGTAATTGCGAACTGTGCGTTAATCATGACCATGTTGCTTTATTTATAATCATCTTGATTCCGTTTTGTTGCCTGTAAAGTTGCTCATCATTATAATTTTTTATAATTTGTTTTATTTATTCATTTTTCATTTATTTTGTTTCGTTTTGTTTTGATTTACATAGCAAATAAATCTGATGAAGGCCTAGAGCCGAAAGTTTATCAATCTTGTGGTCCAGACCTGCGTCATCTTGTACCTTACCTTTATTGTCTCACGTATATATATATATACATATATATATATATATATATATATATATATATATATATATATACATATATATATTGAAAGAAATTTGATCCATTTTGAATCAAGGGTTGAAAAAATGCCTCCGCCGGGAATCGAACCCGGGTCACTGGCTTAGAACGCCAATGCCTTACCACTAGACCACAGAGGCGGGCAGCAGTTAGGCGTGACCGAATCAAATTGACCGACAGACAGATTTCCAACCCTTTTTGATTCTTTATTTTGGTGCAGATGAGTCAACTCATCTTCTCCGCGTGGCGCGTTCGGGCAGTGACCGAATGATGATGCAGTGATTCCCGGACGATCTCTCAATGGCCATTGGCCTATTTTTAAGAAATCGCCCGGCAACTGGCCGATGATATCGGCGAGGCATCATTCGGTCACTGACGAGACGCCGCGCGGAGAAGATCCCCCGATTTCATCAAGTCTTGACCTAAAATCAACCAGCGACTAACAGGCAATCGTCAGGGCATCGCCAGAACATCGCTATGGCTAATAAACAGCCCGCTCGACTTCGAAAAAAAAAATCGGCAGGCTGCAAATCGGTCGCTCTATGGCCGGGCAGCAGCCGCCGGAAAACAAGCAGGCGCCGCCGGGACACCGGTTTATTTTGAACTCGCCGACCGGTGACGGCCCGATCTTATAGCGGCGACCACTCGGCAGCATTTTGATCTAGCGGCTTCTCGACGGCGAGCGCTCGATTAGGCGGTGCCCGGGCGCTCACGCCCCGGGCACTGACTGAAAAATGAGCAGGCGCCGCCGAAATTTTAACTCCGCGCTAAAACTTCAGCGGCGACCGAACGATATGCCCTAAATAACAGCAGTGCCCAGGTGACCGCCGCTCGGTGCCCCAACGAAATTGGATAAAAACCCGCTGCTCCACCGCCGAGCAGGCTGATTTTGGCCCTTGTGACCATTGCCTTAAAGGGGGTACCCAATGCTGAAATACCACTGCTCCACCGCCGAGCAGGCTGATTTTGGCCCTTGTGACCATTGCCTTAAAGGGGGTACCCAATGCTGAAACACTGTTAGCTCATATTTTAAAAGAGCATGATTTTATTAGCAGAAATTCATCTGCCCAAAGTTTTTTAAAACGTCGTGTTGCCAAGGAAACCCCCAAATGTGGTAAGATTTCAAAATATTTTTGACCCCTCAGCTGTGACCCAGTTTCAACTGGGTACCCACTTTGACATCAAAATGACGTCAAAGTGGGTACCTTGTCGCGCACTTCTAGCAAAATGCGCGCAAGGTATAATACATATTGTACAGTCCAGCGCGCAGCACAACTGCAATGCGCGAAGCTGGGTACCCACTTTTACGTTATACCTCATACTCAAATTATTTGGTCAACTCTTGACTTTTTAAGAGAAAATTAACCAAAATGCATTGATTTCGACTGAAAATCATCAAATTTATAAATTTATTCTTCTTGGAATTCTATTCTCGATCATATAAAAAAATTACCATTGTGTAATCCCCTTAAGGAGGTCGGATTATCTCTTCTTCGACTCTACTACGTAGGTGGTTAAATAATATGTTATTTATTGAAGTTAAACCGGGTACTTGTAAAAGCCTGCTGGCTGCTACAAGGGAGTTGTAAGAGATCTGCGCTGCTACAGAGGTTCTTTTAGTCCAAATACTGGGCCAACAATCACCCGACGTACACTTTTACGATCATAATGGAGTGTTTTTCTATATTTTTTTCCCTTAAAATTGATATTTGCCATGTTCGTACAATTAACAAGCGCCGGCTTGGTATCCCTCCTACACCCTTCATCCTTCTACACCCCTCTGGGAAATATGCATTTTGCCCTCACGCCTGTGCTGGTGTACCGTTTACACTTTTGTCATACAATAAATAACGTCCTTTTACAAATTGTTTTGTTTGTAGGCTACCAGTATGGGCCCCGAATCAACCTGATGGAGGAGAACACTGCATGGTTCTCGTTTCTGAGACAGAACCGGGATGGCATCACAAATGGGGCGACTTTGGCTGCAATCAGGGAATTGTTCGCTCTATTTGTGCAAGAGACTTTGGTAACGCCTACTTTTTCCCCCAAAGAATTTAGTTTGAAATATCACTGTACTATCTTAGGTAGTCTATGCCCCTGGAGTTTCGGGGAGGGGGGGGGGGGGGTGCCTACTTACCCCGGCCTTAATTCTATTGAGCCGCAGAGCCTAATTCTATCATGTCCGGGGGGGGGGGGCGTGAGTAATATAGACTTTCTGATCTACCTATAGGCCTCTATGAAGACACATGGTCGCGTTCGTGCATTCAACTGTCTGATGGCTGGCCGGTTGTGGGGGGGGGGGGGTGGGGAGGGGGCACTCTTATTACAAGGTGGACACCATGCTCTTACATGGACTTTCAAAATGGACCCTAAACAAGTAATTATCTTTCGATCTCTGAATACCCTAGACAAGTATTGTGTCAAGTTTTCCTCACCTTTTTTTCAAATCAAGCTGTTGTAAAAGTATACCCCTTTTTTCCTGATTTTTTGCACTTTTGATACAATTTGCACTGTACTCGCGTACATCGCCCGTCCTTGAAAAACAACCCCTTTTACGCGTTTTGTGTACGAGCATGGTGCCACCTTGTAATGGCCGTGCCCCCCCCCCCCCCCCCCCCCACCCCGGGATGGCTGGTGGGTTCTGAATTATGGCAAGCTCCACGCCTCAGCTGGATCCAAATCAGTATGTTAGGATTATATGTTGCAATAATAACATTTGCGAGCAAATAACATAGACAACAGCTCTGGCATGTATACTATAGGGTCAAAACCACTAAAAATGTACAATTGGGAAGTTAGAATTTCAGAAAATTCAACTTTTCTCAAAGTAGTTAAGTAGACTAAAAATGAAAGATGACAATATGAATTTTGAAAAACAAAATGAGCACGTAATATTGTGAACTTTTTATTGCAGAACGAATCAAAGAGGAGAGGTGATTTTCTGCTGGTGTAACATACGTTACTTCTCCCTCAGTTTTGTCTACATCATTAAGTTAGCTAAGGAATGCATTCTGCTACTAACTTTTCATCACTATCTGTACTGTTCCTGAGACAACTGTAATGCCAAAGAAATTTTTTTCAATTTTCCTTTCATGTGAATATTTTAAATCAATTTGAATTCATTATTAACAAATGAGGAAGAATCTGCGCACGCATGTGGGTTCAATTGTTTGGTATATTATGTTGAAAATTTCAACATATACGCCATATCCATTGACCTAAATTTTCCATATGGATGTATTTGTCAGACATAAATTAATCAATATCTCTTACAATATCATAAGGAACTTATTTCAGTGTTTCATATGGTAACGTATGTTTCTCTTAAGCAGTCACGTATGTTACCAAAACTTAACAATCAACAATAACTTAAGAAAGTCCAGCGCTTTCAGTAAGTAACCCAACATTAACACTTACAACTACACTATATAGATACAAAGTTCTCATTCCAAAGTGAAGACGACGTGTTCGTACACAAAAATGATAATTAGAAGCATGTTTCATTATGTAATAAACATGATATAAGCCAAGCAAATCAGAAAGATTGGGTTGTGTATAACCAATTTCCATTTCCTGGTTTCTGTTTATTTCTGACTCTAGCTATTCTATTCATTCGACAAAAGGATTTTCACAAAACGTATCTTACATACATAATCACCCAATAATGTCCATTTTGGTATCACTAAGGAACCTTATGTCCAGTGGCGGCACCAGGATTGTTAAAGTGGGGGGGGGGGGGG
>JAPZVO010000271.1:0-52526 GCA_029962745.1 Echinometra lucunter
TTGCCACAAAGTCTTCATCCAATTTGCTTGACCATTCCCGATGAGCTGGTCAAGGAGGAAACCCAGTCACATTCATTTTCTTCTACTTATAAAGGCCAAGTGGTGTTTCTGTTCGCTGCCCTCTCAAAGGTCATAGAGGTCTCTACTTGTTTATCATGCATTTATTTATGTATTCATTTATTAATTTATTTATTTCTGCATGGTCCAACACATTACATAGCATGATCAGGACCCGAACAAACAGTAGTACACATAAGAAAATTACAATCACTATACATTTATAATTGTAAATAGTAGAAAAACGTGCACATTTTTTGTCAATACAAGCTATAATACTTGAGACTTTTGCGACATCTTAACCATTCAATGATATGATTTTTTTGAAGTGGCCGAAAAGCTAACAAACTAGACTAAATTAATTAATGAACAAAAACATGAGATCAATTGAAAGATACAATAAAGTGTCATTTCAAGTTTGAAAGAAAAATGATCCTAAGAAGGTCAAGAAGCATAAAATGGTTCTTAGCCTTGTTATTCCAATACATCGTAGCTCTTAAAAGACTTGAGCCATTTAATCTAAACTTGGTACTAGTTGCATCATCATAGTGAAACAAACTGGTCTGTCTCTTGTTTAAATAGGCCAAATGTCTCTACAGTTCAGTTTTGGATGAAATCTAAACTCCATTTTTATGAAAAACTCTATCATCACAGATCTCAATGAATGCTTTCAGTTTGTATAAATTTTTGATTGATTTGATTTGATTTATTCATTTTCTGTCTCAGTATAAGCATGCATTTGTCACTATGGTTTCTTTTCTTATTTTATTTCAGATATTTGCTTTGCTTCTAAAGACTGAATCGATCAGTCATCTAATATCACAATGCCTGTATCCCTTTGTGAGTGGAGGGTCCGTATCGGAACATTCGTTCATTGGATTAGGGATTATGAGATCAGGGAGAGGAAAGAGAGACTGCTGAAAGAAAGGACTCGAAGAATAAAGGTTCTCTGTGAGAGACTACGTGCGAAACAAGGAGTTTCTGAACAAGATTCAGAGGATGGTAGCAAAACTTCTGACAAAACAGACAAGGAGATTGTAACTCACAGGATCCTACTGATCCCAAAATCAGAAGTCAGTGTTCACATGGAATTGCCATCATACAGTCGTCTGGCAACCCAAGCATAAAAGATTTACTTACTTCATGCGATCATTGCATAAAGGACTTACTGACACCTAACGATTCTCACATCAAAGACATACTTGCTCCATCTGATACATCAACTGATTCATGCATTGAAGATTTGCTCTTGCCAAGTGATGTATGCCAAAAGGACTTGCGCGCTGCCAGTGATTCCTATTCCAAAGGCCTCATGCCAGATGATTGCCACATCCATGAGTTGCTCAATAAATCTGATTCATGCATCAAAGGGTTACTTACCTCATCTGACTCTTGGGAAGATGTTCCACTCTTTTCAGTGGAATCCTGTAGCAATGAACAACATAAACCTTTGGATCCTTGCAACAAAGATCTGCTTCCTCCACATGTACCTGATTCGTTTGATACCTGGTCAGAACTGCAAGCACAATCTGGTTCTTGCACCAACAATCTTTTAACTCCAAGAGACTCTAACATTCATGAATTGCTTTTGCCAAGAGACCAAGACATTCACAACTTACTAAAGCAAGGGGATTCCCACATCAGCAAGTTACTGACCCCAAAGGATTCCTACAAATGCGACGTACTGATGTCAGGAGATTTTCACACCACTGAATTAGTTAAACCAGCTAATTTCTCTCTCAAGGAGCTTTTCACTTCAAATAGTTCAGGGGTCAAAGACCAATTCTGTGTAGACTCCAGCATCACAGATCTACTCACTCCAGCAGAATACTGCATCAAAGAGCATCAGATCATATCTGATTCTTCCATCATTGAGCAAGTCGCTCTACCCAATGCCTCCGAAGAGCAAGCTAACTTCCCTGAACTTTGCACAGAAGAGCAAAATACCCAATCGAAAGTTGTCATGGAAGGACAACCGCTTGCAGAGTCTGTTGTCAAAAGTCTCTGCATGCTGCATGATTCTTGCAACATGGAGCAGCTTGATTATGAGGTCAGAATGCAAAGGAACTTAGATCCGTCTTGTAGGAAAGAGCAACCCACTGGCAAATCTCCTCTGCTTCTAGCAAAAAGTGATGATTGTACTTTGAATCTACCTCAGACTCCTTCACCTACACCTACTTCATTGAGCAGTTTTATACCACATGGACTTCCAAATGAAAAGGTGAGCAGTATTCCATGAATTTGTGACTCTTGATTTCCCATTTTTAATTAAATGAAAAACTGTCTCTATCCAAAGGCAATTCTGAAATTGGCATTGTTTGACATATTCTGGGTGACAAAGGCTCTGCTATCATTTTCAACTTTTACCTTAGATCAAACCCAATACCTGAGAGGAGACTTTTTTTCCCCGGCACTGGTCTGTTTTAGTTTACATTTGGTTGTAATATTAAGCAAATAATCACCGTTGGTGAAGGTGATGGACAAACTATCACTTCCGAGGCGATCTTGATGTAGCTACATGTACCTTTATGAAGCGAAGCTGAGGAAAGAAAGCGTGTACATTCAGATCGCCGAGGAAGTGATAGTTTGTCTCGTCGCCTGAAACAAAAAGGTGATTTTTTTGCTTGAACTACCCTGTAATAACATTAGATTCACTTCTCTACGAGAAGTACATGTACGTACACGTACACGCCACGTCGGTTGGCCAAATGAATTTAGCTTGCGCAAGGTAATTGTGACGTCACAAAAGAATTTATCGTTGAATGTGATGGAAAAAAATGGAACAAAAAAATCAAGAGTGGCAACGCACTTTTATTTCGCGCGTTCTGAAAATAACTGATAATGCGTTGTGACACTATAGACTGAAGTGATCAGCGAAACAAACACTTTCCATCACTGCAAGTTGATAAATTTTCTTATCAGGTGATGATTGATGGGGAATTCAAACTACACTTAATCACGTGATTGAGTTTTGACCAATCCGACAGCAAGATTCTTAGTATGTATAACAAAAATAGAAATTTACTGTCTTGTATAATGTCCGTGCAAATAGAGCAGTAGAGCAGTACAGTTGCTGGGGACAAAAACTTCAACGGGCAGACAACTTACCAACTGAGCCAATTCGACTCCTCCGTTTAGACATGCTATAAGGTTAAGGAGTTTACCTTCCATATAAAATTGATTAATAATAACAGTGATAATAGAAATGATGATGATGATGATGATAATACTGATGATAATGGGTTTTTGTATAGTGCTCATATCTATCAGAACTGACTCTCGTGGCACTCCGCCGTTACTACTGCAGCTTTAGTACAGTGCCCATCAAAGTGCTCTTGCATTTTAGTCGGTTTGGCAGTCCTATTTAACTAACAGTGTAACCTAGAAAAGTTCTGTCTGTTGAAGTTTTTTGGCTGATTTATGGTCCTAAGTGGTCTATGAATATTTTCAGCTTGGTTGCCCAAACAGCTACTTTGAGCAATTTGCATAATTTGCATAAATCTGGATGTACATATACGTACAGGTTTTACGGCGCAAAGACAACTTATACAGAATGTTCAAACTGAACTACGTGCTAATTGTGTATGTGCGCTGAAACGGAACTCTAATAGTGTTGCCTATCTCATGAATTCAACCTGTGATGAAGCGAAACAACCTCAGTAGTTACGCACAATCAGATATGGTTGCAAATCCAATTAGAGGTTTGTGGGACATGGAAATCATTTCAGTGTTATTTTTACAATTAGAAATGATGATTTTGTACTAAGAATCATGCTTATATCAACTTAATACCTATAAACAACTGTGAGTGTACTTTTTTGCACCTAGTCTACATGTAGAATGAGAGTAGGCCTGCTCCTATTAAATGAACAGGTATTAATGTTTGCTAGCAGATTGACAGCCTTCTTGTATTGTTTTAGTTCCTTTTGGGGTACCTCTTCGTGGAATGTTAGCCCTATGGATTAAATCAACATTATTTGAACACCACAAGTATGTTTCCAATTCAATTGTACATTCCAAAAAGATGTTTTTTGTTTTTCTTATATGATACTATTGTTGCAGTCATATATGGTGCATAATGATGTGCCTATGCATAGATTCAATTATCAGACTTTGAATTTTTTTTAATGCTAGAGCCTAAATATTCTTAACCATTGATATGATTCTGTGCGTGAACGCTACTTAAATCAGACTATGGCTGCAATAAACATTTTTTTTTAGTCTCGCCCATGGAAGGTGAAGGCGAGACTAAGGGATCCAAATGGCGTCTGTCCGCCGTCCGTCCGTCACAAATGTTATACCTGCAAGACTCTCTTATGATGCATAACTTGGCAACTGCTAGTCCAATGTCAACCAAATTTGAGTGGTAGATGCTCTAGGGGTACCATCATGTTGCAGTGTAGTCGGAGGTCACATAGTGAGGTCAAAGGTCATTTGAGGTCACATTGTTATAGAGTACCTGCAAGACATTTTTTAAAATACATACATGTAAGTTAAAGTTAACCTGCAAGACTCTCTTATGACAAATAACTTGGCAACTGTTGGTCCAATGGCAACTAAACGTGGATGATAGATGCACTAGGGGAAACATCATGTTGTGGTGCTGTCAGAGGTCACATGGTGAGGTCAAAGGTCATTCAAGGTCAAATGTTAGTTTACCTGCAAGACTCTTATGACAAATAACTTTGCAACCGTTGCTCCCTTTTCAACTAAACTTGGGTCATAGATGTACTTGGGGGACCTTCATGTTATAGTGGCATCGGATGTCACATGGTAAGGTCAGATGTCATTTTATTTCAAACGTTAATGTTTACCTGCAAGACACACTTATGACACATAACTGACAACTGTTGGTCCAATGGCAACCAAACTTGGGTGATAGATGCACTCGGGGTAACATCATGTTGCGGTGCTGTCTGAGGTCACATGGTGAGGTCAAAGGTCATTTGAGGTCAAATGTTAAAGTTTACCTTCAAGACTCTCTTATGACAAAAAGCTTTGCAACTGTTGCTCCCTTTTCAACTAAACTTGGGTCATAGATGCACTAGGGGTACATTCATGCTATTGTGCCCTCAGGTCACATGGTGAAGTTAAAGGTCATTTTAGGTCAAACATTAAAGTTTACTTGTAAGACTCTCTAATATGACAATAACTTGACAACTGCTTTCCAATGGCAACCAAACTTGGGTGATAGATGCACTAGGGGTACATTCATGCTATTGCGCCCTCAGGTCACATGGTGAGGTCAAAGGTCATTTTAGGTCAAACATTAAAGTTTTACCTGCAAGACTTTCTTGTGACATGAATCAAACTTAGTAAGGGATGTACTTGGGGAAACCTTCGTGTTATTTAGTCACAGGTGGGTGAGACACAATCTTGCTATTGCCTTGTTTTAAAGATGGGCCTAAATGAAGGATATGGTCATGTGTCATGAACTCACCTCCAGAAAAGGGTGGTGCTATTACATTTTGCACTTTCAAACTGAAGTATTTCTTGATTTTTATCAGAAGCATTGAGGCTACCATAATAAGTTTGGTAACGTCTAAATGCTGTATCAATTAGCAATTAATCTGCAAAGTTTCACAGCTATAGGTAATATATAACTTAAATTACAGCCTTTTATATTTGGAAGGCCAGGAGTTGTGCTGGAAGTGGCGCTGCCGGAAGTGGTGCAGCATGTACAAAATGAATGGGAAGATGCAGATTGTCAGTGCATTTTTTTGGAAAATGTTGATATTTTTTGGTCAAAACTTGTCATATGACTTCAAATGTTGTACCAAATTAAATCTTATGTACTCCTCTTTACTGTTCTATGATTGAAAAATGAGTTTAGCTAAGCAATGGTAGTGTTTGAAACTAAAATACTTGGAATTTTAGGTCAAAAATGGTACAGCCTGTACAAAGTCAATATGGAACTTACATTTTTCAATAGTTTTTGGAAGATGTCCATATTTTGGTCAAAACTTGCAATATGGCTTCACTTCTGGTTCCAAATTAAAGCTATTATATTCAGTTTTACTATCTTATGATTGATATATAAGCATGGCTGTCATGAATACATTATAAAACACTTAATATACAGTAGCTCATAAAAATGTTTGATAATTTATGCAAAAAATTTTATGACTTTTTATTAGTTATCACATGATCATAAACCCAAGACCATTATACTTTATTGAAAAGGTCTGAATGTCTTCTGGAAGAATATAACATTAGAACTGCCCTAGGAGCATCACAGAAAAAAGTTACATTGAAAATAATGAGATAATAAGAATTATTACAATTTTCATAGTTATATTTACATAATTCTTTTATCTTACATCTTTTGCCATCTTTGAGTGCACATTCAGATCCTCCTTTTAACTTCCTTTCAGAAAATATATACTTTTGCTATTACAGGATTGATACTAAAGGAGATTTCAGTTTTCAAAGTTAGAAGTACACTACTGAAGGTAGAATCACCATGTAACGCAAAAGTAGGCGACCTCATGACACATGGCCATATAGACTGCTGTTAGTACCATTCATAATGATTCTAAGACTAAGTTTTAAATAATTAAGATAATGAAGTTGACATTTCCTTGATTTTCAGTACTAAACCCTGACCTGTAATTGCAAAAATATGTTTAAACTTTATTCTACATCCCTACAAAACCCCTATTTTATGGAAGTATCACACATCAGTGCACCCTGTTTCGTTTCATCAAAGGTTGAATTCACAACATTGACAACGCTATTAAAGTTCTGTATCACCGCACGTACACAATTGAATTAGTATGTAGTTCAGTTTACACATTATGTGTAAGTTATGTAGGGTGGCATATCCTGTTTCCATACAGATTTATGCAAATTATGCAAATTGCTCCAGGTTGCTGTTTGGGCAACCAGGCTGAAAATATTCATAAACCACATAGGAACCTAAATCAATGAAAAAACTTCAACGGAAAGAACTTTTCTAGGCTTGTAAATTGTCAAACTGACTATTTCAAAGAAATTCTTCAAAAGTACCCATTTTATACTGCACCTGGGTCAATTGTAGATTAATGTCTTTCCAAGAGATTGGTGCCATGGCGAGACGCGAACTGCTAGCCTTGTGCTCTAGAGTCCAGCGATATATCAACTAGACCAATATAACACCTCAGAAAACATCCTGAAATAGTAAAATGTAAAAAGGGAGTGAGTTGGCTCGGTCGGTAAAGCGTCTGCCTGTTGAACCAAAGATCGTGGGTTCAAGTCCAACCCAGGTGGATGACTGAAGCCTACGTTGTGTGTTAATGTGCCCCTCCCCTGTTTCATAGATACAGGCTATGTTATTGTGGAAAACATTCCATCCCTTGGACAGGACATTAAATGGAGGCCCCATGTAGTGGAGAGTCCCAAAATGTGCATGTTAAGAACCCATTGCACTATTCGTATAAGTGTAGGGGAAAACCCCAGTGTAGTTGTCCACATGCAAACTCTTAGTCAGTTATATCAGGAGCTAGGAGAGACCCAAGGGTCACAGTGCGCCTCCCAGGCACAGGTGACGCCAAACAAATAATGATAATAACCTCAGAAAACACCCTGAAGCAGCAAACAGTAAAAAACAATAAAAAAGGTAATGTTAAAAACAAATACATAAACTAAACAAAACATCAGGATTGAAATTGCTTTAAATTTCTTTCTTGTTAATTTTGTTAATGTCTATGAAGAACATCCTACCTAGAAATGTCATCTTCAAGACCTTTGATTACTTGTTTATTACTCACTCAGAATGTGTATTTGCGTATACATGTACATACAATTTGCATGTCATTAGAAATGAATATGAAGTTACATGTACAGATCTTTACTTTAAATTGATAACTGATGGATTAGTATTCTTTTTGCAGTGATGAGTCATTTAACCCTGGGCCCACTGACATGTACTAGTTACTACTACCTCTCAAATACATGCAGCCCACCTTTTATAGTAACCGCAGCAAAGAATAATCCTAAATAGCAATATTTTGTTACCCCTCAAATCTTTGAAATGAACCTTACTTAATACCTCAGAAGACATGGAAGGACATTCCCACCTCTCCCTTGTAACATCCTAATAAATTGTAAGATAAAGATAAAGTTGCCCCATATTCAGGTTTCATTGAATAATGTACAGTTTTTATAATCACACATTTCTACTTTCACATTTCACTACCTCCCAATTGCAAAAGAATAGTAATACTCTGTTAGCAACCCCTTCAAATAGACTTTGGGTTTTTGTTAGAAGAAAAAAAAATATCACTTCAGTCACTATAGCTGTTGAAGTTACATTGTGTGTACCTGCTGTTTACTGAGGCACTGATTATGTTCACATCGCAGCGCCAAAAGGGAGGAAAACATACCTTTGCCTCAAGATGGTGCTATAACCTTATGGCACACAAAATGAAGTCACAAACAAGACAAACAAAGCATCTTGATTATGTATGCAAATTGAAAGAAAGAGATTCCCAGAGAATTCTAAAACAATTTACAAAGTAATAATAATCTTCCGTTTTCATGTCAATCTCAGGATTCCTTAACTGGGACATCATATCTTTCCAGTGGACTGCATTTCTTTGGGAGGATGATATGTAATGCCTTAGGTGGATTCTGTCATCTCTATCTGCCTAGGATTGTCCTGATGAGATCTGGTGATGTGGAAACTAACCCAGGACCAGAAAAGTCAGCTTACATGTGGTTTATTTATAGCTTTATCTTTATTTTTATTTTTATTGTGACAATAGTAACTGTAGAAGTTTTGATGAAAGTACCCCTTTTGTTATTAACCTATTATCTGCTGGAACTGGTGGTCCCTGTTTTAAGCCTATTAAAGGGGTACAAACGTACCCCTTTTGTTATTAACCTATTGCCTGCTGGAACTGGTACATACATACATACATGTACATACATTTTGGTATTTATATATCGCCTTTCCATTAACATGCTCAAAGCGCTTTACAATATATGAAATCAACAAACTAAACTGGTGGTCCCTGTTTTAAGCCTAAAGCAAATGCAGAATTCAGAAGTCATTGGTTAAAGGTATAACACAGCATACAGTTCTCCCTACCGCAAATATGATATTCAGCAGTAGAGGTCGTATTTCCCACATACAGCCCAGACAAAGGCCCTTCCAGTTTCCATGCAAACATTATAAGTTGAGTCTTAAAAAGTCCCATAAAAGTCAAAGTTCTTTTAGCCTAGAAAATGCAAGCAACAAATTCTGATACTACCTTCATAGATCTAATAAAATTATCAGGAGAGTTTATGAAACCTGAACAATATTTTTCTCAATTGAGGGATTTGTTAACCTGGCTGTACATTTTCTATGGAAGCTGGAAGAAATCCTTTCAGTGATTGTCAGTACTGGATTTGTAATCCTTGCACGTGCTGACTACTAATCTCTACACTAATGTGGAGATCATTGGTGCTGACCAGCGCGGTATGTCGGAAATGTCACCCTCTACTGTTGAATCTCATATTTACGGTAGGGAGAATTATGTGTCAGTGTTCTGCCACATTCAAGTGCAAGCTTGTGAAAAATAATTTGAGAGCTTTCTCCTTCTATTCATTGCAGTATACATGTAGTGATGAATCATCGTAGATACTTCCATTGAAAACTTTACTCTCCAAATGCCCTCACATTCATAATAATGACAGAAGTAGCTACAAAGTTATAATCAATTAGATTTCATGCCAAACTTGTATGTAGCCCCATATACTCATTTCTGGTTACAATATACAGCTGCACGTGACTTTTAGTTAGCATAGGTCAAAGTCTTTTTATTTTGGTGATTCCAAAACCGATATGAAGAACGTACCCTTAAGTTGCAAAAATGGTCATTTATTTACAGGACTGTTGGTAAGGAAGAGTTCATAAAGCTATCAAGGCTCATTGAACCACCATACTACCAAGAAGTGGCCGTTCATCTAGAGATCACCAATGCAGTAATGAGTCAAATCCTCGCACAGCATATGCTGAATTTCAGTGACGCATTGATGACGGTGTTCACAAGATGGAGAAACAAACAGCAACCAGGCACAGACATCAGGGCTCTTCTTGCTGATAGACTGGAAAGGAGTGGCTTAGGCAGCCTGGCTGGTGAACTACGTGCTGGAAGTTTAGTCCCAAACTGGACAGGTGAGAACAAGAAGGAAATCATTTTTTTTTTTTTTACACACCTTGATTAGGCATACAGTTGTTTGCAACATAGTTTGGTTAACTTAAGGGACATGATTAAAACTACTTTGTGAGTCAGTTTTTGTTGCATATTTTGAATGGCCTCATTTAGGAATTGTCACTTTTTAACTTTTTCTTTCAAGTCTTGCTCATCTTTTAACACCAATTTTCTAAAAATATAATTAAGTCAATTGAACTTTCTTAACCTCATACCAGCTCCAAAAGAGAAAAAATTCTTGGTTAGGAAATGCATGGAGGACTGCACTTAAGCACTAGGGATTTCTTCTTAGAGTTGTAATCATCATCCATTTGAATTGCATATTGGGTTCTGTAACAACCTCCAGCAGCAGAACTCTCAAAAAAGAGAAGCATTTAAAGTTATTACATTAGAAATACACTTCATAATGGTTAAAGGTAATAGCCCACATTTGCAAGTGGCACCCAATCTGCACAACAGTTTAACTTTAGATTGCTTTAAACCACAAAAAAAAACACTTCTAAAGTTTTAGATCCCAGTACATTCCAGTTTAAGATTGAGAAGGAAATATTCAACAAATTTTCTTTTATTTTCTTAGTTTTGTAAAGGCCTCTTTCTGACGGGGTCCGCTCGTTAGTCAAAAGGACTGCTAGTCATAATGACCCCTATTCATAAGGACTGCTAGTCATAATAGAGAAAAGGCTCACTATTCATAAGGTTCAATATTCAGAAGGGTCGCTATTCATAATAACAGAAAAGGGTCGCTATTCATAACACGATAAAAGGGCTGCTATTCATAACACGGAAAAGGGGTCGTTAATCATAAGGATCTCTGTTCATAATAGGAGAAAAGGGTCATTATTCATAAGGTTCAATATTCATAAGGGTCACTTTTCATAATCGGAAAAGAGGGTCGCTAGTCATAATCGACGAAGAGGGTCGCTAGTCATAATGTGAGAAGAGGGTCGCTAGTCATAATATGACAAAAGGGTCGCTATTCATAATAGGAGAAGAGGTTCGCTATTCATAAACTGAGAAGAGGGTCGCTAGTCATAATGGGAGAAGAGGGTCGATATTCAAAATTGACAAAGAGGGTCGCTATTCATAATGGGAGAAGAGGGTCGCTATTCATAAACTGAGAAGAAAGTCACTAGTTATAATCAACGAAGTCATAATCAACAAAAAGATCCTCTGCGCTCGGTTTCTCTACTCATGTTGGGGACCATAACCCCTAGCCATTATCTCGAGTTCCAACAATCGTCGAGTTGGGGGCGGGGTGTCGTAGGGCTTATCATTGTCCCATGAACTTTAAGAATTCTTTTTAGGCAGGTGGGGTGAGATATCTAGTCCTCTAACAATATTATCATAATTAGGAAAATTTGTAATTATTTCATTCTTTAATTATAACAATAATTAAAGCAATCCATATGAGATTATGAAAAATGTGATTTGAGATGTTAGGACACTAGCGTAATTCCTGGGGATGGTGTGTACAAATATACCCCAATTTTAAAAAAAACGAAATAATATAGTAAAAGTGAGGGAAAGAGGAAGGAAAATAAAGGAAACACCTGGAAGCTCTTGCTTGCTTTCCTCTCTCGCATTGTCAGTATCTTAACAATGCCATTCTTAGGAAAGGAAAGAGGTTTTTTCTATTCATTGTTTATGCAAGTCTTCTACCCTGAAATGTCAATATAACTACAACATTCGAGGGGCAAGTTGACCAACTTTAGCTAAAATGGAAAGTTTCAAGAGATAACGGCCTGTGACTATTAGCCTTTTCCTATATAATATCCTCTGTGAGAACGGAAGAGGCTGATAATTTGTACGTTACTAAAATCACGAGCAGGGAGTAGCAATGCTTTTGAACCTGATCTCAGTATTTTAAAAAATTCATTTTCGCTCGCTCATAAAATCTAGATTTTTTTTTTTTCGATCAGCAATCATTTCAATTCTGATGCCCAGATATCTAAAGAATATCATAATCAGGGGCGTTGGTAGAGGGGGGTAGGGGTGTGACAAACCCCTTCCCCCATTCAAAAGAGAGAGAGAAAGAAAAGGGAGAGGGAAGAAGGAGAGAAAAAGAAAAGAAAAGTAAGGTGCCCAAACAGAGTCAAATTCGGCTTAATTAGTTGTGTATTTTGATGATGAAATAAAGCTGGTACCACGAAAGCGAGTGTATATTTTTCCTCGCTGGCTGCGCTCGCTCGTATAATATCTAGATACAGGATGTTTTCAGAAAGCAAATACATTCGGCAGGTGAGGTGACCAAATATATGATTTAGATATCTTTAGGCCCATCATGTATTTTGATGAAGAATTATCACTTCTACCAGGAAAGAGAGCATATATATTTTTCCTCGCTTATATAAGTCACCAAATTTGGTTGAAATCGACTGAAATGTGTAGGAAAGACGAAGGAAAATATGATAGAGGCACACACTTGAACATGCCTAGTGGGCCTTATACGGTTGATTTTATAGTTGGTAGTCAGTAATCGGTAATTGGTGGCATTGTTTGTCGGCAATCAGTGGCCTCTACACCCCCCCCCCCCCCTGAAAAAGGTCTAGCGACGCCCCTGATCATAAGAATATCATAAGAATTTTGCAGCGAGAAGCAGTACATTATAAAGTCATATTTTTCTTGCTCGCTGTGCTCACATATGATAATAGACAATGAATATTGTTGGGAAGGCAAACGAATTGGGCATGCAAGGGAGGTGACCAAATATTATTTAAGATGATGTTATAGGCATGCGGTGTAATCTAATGACAAAATGATACTTTATCATCGAAAGAGTGTGCTTTTCCTTGCTCGCTTCAATCGCTCATAATATTTAGAAACAGAGTGGTTTTGTACAGCAAAATATTGGACGAGCGAAGTACATCATAACTTGGTATGCCCAGTAAGGTGACCAAATACACCATTTAAATATCTCATAGGCCAATAGTGTATTTGATAATATGAAATACGTTATATTTTTTATAGCAAGAAGTACTTATTTTAGGCTCACTCGCTTTGCTCACTTTGTATTCTCAAACAAGTTATTTGTATGGTATAAAATAATATAAAACAATATTCTCTTCCTTATATGTCATTGATAAAATATATTTATTTGTACTTGCAGGTGGATCTCATACCTCACCTGGTAAGTGTATAATAGATTTTACATCAAAACATTTTTTTTCTCTGTCATTTGCAATTAAAACTTTGTATAGTTTGATACACATGATGAAAATTTCTCGTTTAAAACTGCAACCCAAAAGTTGAATTTTACTTCTTCTCAACACCTGAGACTGCAGCCAGCCTAAGTAAACAAAAGCGCTGAGCAGTAATCCCCTGCCAGAGAAGCGACCTTGACAGGGTGACAAATGAGCATGAGCATGAGTAGGCGCTTTCACACCTACCTGATCAGGAAAAATACCCGTAAATTACGAAAATTTGTTAAGGCCCCAAAATACCCGATAATTGTTTCGCGCTTTCACACCTACCCGAAACCAGACCTCTTCGGGGTAAGTTCTCGAAGTTACGAGCATGCACAGAACGATTTATTTTGCAGACGAGGCTCGCGCTTTTAAATTTGCTCAGCTAGCTCAGCTCTTGCTGTGATAGCACTAGCTAGTTAGCTCGATGCAATCATCGATACGTCTCTGCATTATCTGATGTACACTTGCCGTCTGATAATCTCTCTTTAGAACTTTCAGTTAATTTTTTATTTCGAGAGGTATCCTCTCATAACTGAGGCTAGCTGGCAAGTCTTGTAGCCAGCATATCGTAGATAGTCCTATTTCTTTGGCTGGAGGAGGCCACTGTTGTGTACACCTCCTCCTCCCTCCACATTGTTATCAGTGATGATCAGATGATGACATACTACCGTATCGATATATCAGAATAAATCATAAATAAAACACAGGATAGGGGAACAAAACTTTACAAAAACAACGACGGAGCTAGAAATAGACAATACAAATCTCATATCCAGACTGTGCGGGTATTCAAACGATAACGACGTCCAATACGTACACACAGTACACAGTACACGGTTCGTGCGCCAGTGCTTGATGGAATCCAACTTCTCGTAATTTGCTTTCACATTTACAAAAATCCCTGCGAACTTGGAGAAAGTACTCCTAATTTTGAGAAAGTACCTCCAATTTTACAGGTATTTTCTTACGGGGATATATTTGGTTTCACACTGGCAAAATACCTGGAAATTTCTGATCGGGGTAGAATACCCGATCTGAAAATACCAGGTATTTTTCCTGATCGGGTAGGTGTGAAAGCGCCTAGAGAGGGAGAGAGTGTGGAGAGAGGATGGGAGAAAGGGATTAGCATGTAGGTGCTCTGGAACTTTTTGCTTCTATTATGTATGCCGAAACTCTCTATGCTCTGTGAATAGCTCGAATAACTTTTGCAATACAACCTGGTTGATTTCTATATTTCCTATTAGACTGTTAAAGTAATAACTTCAACCATCTCCAAATTTTAAATTGTCCGAAAGTGGAAATTCTTTTTGCCCAATTGATCGTGGGCCCGGCAGCCACTGAGCAGCGCCAGATCAACGTTGCTCTATCCCTTTCGATTCTTGAATGCCAAAGAAGGTAGCAGCAACTCCCATCTTTTAACGTCTTTTGGTATGACGCGGCCAGGGTTGGGACCCACGACCTCCCGATTGTGAGGCAGATGCTCTACCTACTGAGCCAACACATGGCGGTATAACAAGCTCATCTGTGCAACACAACAGATTGATGTTTTGATTAATGCTTAGCTATATCAAACTCTTCCTTCTTTTCTTCTTATCTTCCTTCTCCAGTTATCTTTTTCCTTCATGTTCTGCCTATAAAGTTTATATCCTGTTATGCTTCTCATAATGGTGTTGATTTTTGCAATGCATGCTATGATGTCTCTTTTATTCAGGCTCAGTGCTGTCTTCTTGTCACTTGCATTATTATGTACATGTACATATTTTGTAAAATCATTTGTAATCTAACCAGCTGGCTGAGATGATTTGTGAGTAAACTTTATAATCATAAATGAAATAAAACAAATTTCTTTCAAGAAAAAAATAAATACTTTTCCCCTGTGTATCAGGTTTCACAAAATGAAATACTGTAGTGAAATGCAGCTAACCTAATAAAATCAGCCCTTTTTCCTCATATGACCTGCGGTTTGACTGCTGTTGTGTTTTCATTCTTATTGGGGTCCCGTGTACTTTATACATGTAATCCTACACTGTATCAAGTTTGGGTGTAGGCCAGCCGTGTTTGCTTTTTATTCCCCCCCCCCAACTCTCTCTCTTTCTATCTCTCTTTCCTTCTCTCTCTCGCTTTCATGCACTGACCCACCCTCATTTTTCTTGCTGTAAATCTACCTCTACCAATTTATGTATATCACCATCCGCCCCCCTTTTTCTCTATACCCATTTCCCCATCCACTTCCCATTTCTCTCTCTCTCTTCCTCTTGTTAACCCTACCTATTCCTACATCTTGCGAATCCAAATTGAACAATAATAGCACGTGCATGCAATATGCATGCTTGATGTAGACCTCTTCACCTACCGTCGACAGCGACATGTGGTACTCCGCGACGCGAAGTACCACTTGATGATTATATGCAAATTAGAAAGTAATGACATTTTCATGACTTTGAATACCTTTTCAGATAAAAATAATGATTCAAAAAACACATTTCAAAATTAAAGCAAAAAAAAACAACCGAAGGAAAAAAATTAAAACCTCAGACATTTTAACAATATCAATACGTATGGGATGTGGTTTGTGGCCTCATGCACAGCGCTAGTGATAGCAGGGCTAGTTTGAAAAGTGAAAAATGTTATACCGCCAATTCTGGGTCATTTTCCTTCGTTTGAAGTTTAATTTGGGTCCTCATTTACCTTATGAATACTTTCTGGACATTTTAATATCGTAGAAAAAATGAAATACATATTTCCTATTTCCTATTTCCCATTTCTGTTCAGGCAGTGCAGTGGTAAGAGCCTGTTTACACTATTACGTAAGATGATGAGGAGTGCAGGTGTAATCCAAAACCACCATCTCTTGTGCGAAGATGCTAGGCACTGATAAGACTTTTAACGTGACTTTTGGATAGCGGGTTGGTATACCCCACCTAAGATGCGTAGGATCATGCGCTAAAGTGGTGGGGTAAATTTTAAACGAGGGATTTTCGTAATGCCATTTTGTACATGTTTCAGGCGATTTTTAGCATTTCCAAAATTTGCACGTCCATGTTTGCGTGTGCCATATTTCAAAGCGCAGCCCATAGAAAACATAAAAATGCTGTTTTTTCATGTGATTTGCACTTCTGACACTTTTCTTGACAATTTCCATCAATTTAGAATCAATTTCACCTAACCATAAGGTGGCATGGGCGTGCCAAAGTTCAAAATCTGTGCGTTTGTCTATGGGGCAAATAATGTAAATACACGCAAAAACACGTCCCTTTAAAATTTGCCATAGCTTCTCAGAATGCATGGAGACCCTCATTTTTTTTTGCTACATATTTTGAAAGATTATGAGTTGTAGATGTGAATCCATGACAAGAATTTACCTTGTCGATGCTATGACGTCATCATATTCTCATGTGAACTTGAAATTCTGATTTTTAGTTAAGGATGTCTTATTTTTACCTTTAAATGCTTGTTGTTGGTCGATTTTCGCTAGGATTTTGATATGTTGTAGCTGAGACAGTTCTCTACAAATCTAGTGCCCACTGTATTTCATTTTTATGTTATCATCATGCTCTAAAGTTACGATCAATGGTACCATGTCAAATTTTCTCATTTTACGTGTGTTGTCTACGGGGCAAGGCATTTTCTCAATTCTTGATTTTGCATTCCTGTTTTCTTTGAGCAACACCTCCATTATTTCTGCTTGATTTTTGCCCAACTTTGAGTACGTTGTTCCTTAGGCAATTCTCCACCTACCACTTTCCTTCATTTGTCCATTTTCATGACCTATTGATTTTTAATAGCGGCTTATAGGCTTTCATGTCAGAATTTTCCATATTTGTGTGTACAATGCAGCGTTATGCAATTAGCATACACTACAGCGTATTCAATAACTCGAAGTCGACAATGTCCATTTCATTCAAATTTTGGTCAGTCATCAGTCACCACAAGTGCAAGTTCCACAATGTTTTTCAAGGTCAAAAAGTCTATATGATGTCATTCAGGTGCCATTTTGTAAGAAAACAACAAATGGTAATATCTCACAAACTGGATCATGAATCCTCTTCAAAATCGGAACAGACTTCACATCTTGGACAAACATCATGCACACTCAAAACCAGAACCCTAGCTCAATTCATTTTTTTTTTTACGTTTTTTTTTTTTTTGGTGTCGTTTTCTTGTCCATCTCTTCCTTTACATCTCTATAATTATGCCTTCCTCAACATAAACACCTGTTTACTTTTGAAGGTAATGCCTGTCCATTTATCTACAGCTCAAAATTTTTTGAAACTGTTGCATCTTTTCTCCCAATTAGCAAATGAAATACAGAAATTTTCAATAATTTTCCATTAAAGACCAATCTTCCACCTATTTTCGACCATGATATCTTTAATACTGAAAGTTAAATCTTCATAAAATTCGGCACAAACTTAATGCATTACAAGACAATTCTTCACTTAAATTTTCAAAGTCATCAAGTAAATATGAAGTCATCCAGGCGCCATTTTGTCAAAATCATCTTAAGGTTATATCGTCAAAATAGAAGATCATTTCTCATTCATATTTGGCATGATTAAAGGTCATGAAAACTGTCATCCTGCGCAAAAATAAAAATTGCTTGCAATTGGCTCAAACTCATTTTGCACATGTTTCAGGCCTTTTAAAGGATTTCAAAAATTTACATGCGCCCACTCGCGCCATATTTGCGCGTGCAGCCCATATAAAACTAAAAAATGCTGTTTTTCACTGGATTTGCAATCCTGATACTTTTCTTGACAGTTTCCATTAATTTAGAATCCATTTCCACTGCTGACAAGGTCATATGCATGCACCAAAATCTAAAATTTGTATGGGCATCTATGTTGACAATACAATGTAGCTCCTCAGACTGGATGGTGACCCCAAATCTTTTTAAGTATTCTGAAAAGTTTATGACTTGTAGATATGAATGCATGAAAAAAATATAATTTTTCGATGCTATGACGTCATGATATCGGCACCTGAATTCCAAAATTCGATTTTGAATTTATAACGTCACATTTTTTTTTCATTTAAATGAGACTGGCTCACTTATTGTTGGTTGATTTTCAGCAGAATTTTGAGATGATGCAGCCAACAAAGTTTTCAAAAGGGAACATGTATTCCTCTTTTATTTTTGCATCCTCATGGTTCAATTTTATGATAAATAGAGGCATGAACCATGTCAAGATGTCATATTCCACGTATATTCTCTATGGGCCCTGAGTTTTTATCAAATCTGGAATCTACATTTCTATATTCCTTGAACAACTGCTCCGTTTTCCTGCTTTTTCGCCCTTCAAGTATGTTCTAGCTCAGACGCGTCTTTTTTTTAAAGAGAGTGATATTCCTTCTCAGTAAGATTTTGATAGACCACCTAATTCATCTCCATGGATGAGTTCAAATGTCTCGTGTTTAAATTGTATCTGTGAAAAGGCAGGAAACTGAATTTTGTGCAGACGAAATCGCCCTAACTACATGGGCAAAGGATGTGAAATTGGCTCACTCGTCAGTTGTTGGCCATTCAAGTTCCCATAAGTTTTTCAGCTTCCTAACGACCCTGTGACACCTGTTTCAAGGCGTAGCCCCAAATTGCCCTTTTGCGGATGCCCCCTTCCCGTTAACTCCCAAACCAAAAGCCGCATTGCCTCTTAACTTGGCACAGTCATCACATCCAGGTCAGACATCATGCACACCTTTAATATACAATTTGACATGTTGAAAAGAAAAGAGTGTTCGACCGAAGTGTGAAAGGTTGTAGTGATTCTCATTTGACGTGTATTCCAGGGCTCGAAATACCCACCGGCCATCGGCAATTTGCCGGTATGCCCCACCCACTGGCCGTGATGCCCTTCTCAAAATCAGAAGGTTCACGGCCACAAAATTTTCTGAGTGGCCTTGATGCCCTCCAATCTAAGAAACTCATACTACATTTAAAAAAAAATAAAACCCAGACTTTTCCTTTTTATTTTGTGACAAAATATTGAAAATTAACACAAAATGAACCCTTTTTCAACAACAGAAGGCACCCTTAATAGAAGTTTGCGATATCGGTATCGTCATGATATCAGTAACTGCTCAGTCCCACACATGTTAGATGATGTACCAGTACAGTGCAGTGTAGTGTAGTGTATGTGTACGTGCAAGTAGTGAATGACCTGGCGGTTCCTGCCCTGACTTCTGATTATCAAGGTTATTTTTGGCCTTGAGTGCCGATATTTTAATAAAATTTTGATATAGTGTGTGGATTTTATTTGTCAAACTGTCAATCAAACTTATCTTGAGTAGTATCTGAACATCATCTACTATTTAAAGAAGCGCGCCGCCGATGTTTTTAGTCAGCTGCTTTGGGCTGCAGGCCTTCCTTCAGAGTCAATTGCTCCCCGAGCTCTGGGGGAGTTATCCTGCAGAAACTGCCTCATTGGGCTGCTGATTTCAAGATTTTTCAGTCGTGGTAATAGTTTATTTTTTCAGCTTTTAGGGCATTGTAGGGTTAATATCTGATTAAATAATTACTTTTAACATATTTCTGGGAAGATATGTGATATCTAGAAAAAAAATTAGAACCCCAAAAGATGAAACTTTAATTCTGTGAAGTTCTGCGTTTTAAAATTACTTTGTTTTGGCTTAGGGTATAGGAAGTGATGTAAATTTACTTAGGCCTACTTGCACTGAGTGTGTACTCAATTAAACATGTAAACCATTTTTTTTTGCTTGGTTTACATGAGATGCTAATATTTTCTGGACATTCATTTGCTTAAGATTATGTGTTGACATTAACAACAATCCAATAAATAATAGAAGGGGACATTTTCTCTTCTGTGCTGCCTCTGAGCCTGAGGCCATTTTTATTTTTAGTTTTGCTTTCTTGCATTTTATTGAGAAAGGAAGGGGAGAAGGGATGAGAAGGAAAGAAATGAACACCCCAATTAAAATTCGTCAAGTGATAATGCTTTATGATGATCTAGGATTCTGTCCACTCATTTCTCATTTTAAGCTTCATCCACATGAATTAATGATAATAATCTCAAATGGAATTATTTGATTCATCCATATAGCCAGAGGGCAGTCTCACCCCCCAAAAAAGCAAAAATAAAGAACAGGGGTGTGAGAGTTCAGCTTTTTATTTTTTTTATTTTTTTAAATTTTCAACTTAATGTCAGCTTTTTGTGCACTTCCTCTGTACAAAATTATAGGAGCTTTTGTGATTTCAGCTCTGTTTATTTGTGGTCACTCACACCCCTGAAAGAAAGAAAAAGCATTAGATGAAAGAAAAAAGGGTAAGAGAACGTAGGGAGAGCAGGAGCAGACAAGGAATGAAAAAGAAACTTCAGAGCTTCCGCGCTTCGTGCGGGAGGGGGGAAACTCCCCCTTCCCTGCACCCTTCCCCCTAGGAGTACACTTTATATGCTCTATATTTAATTTGCACACCTTGCATGCTCACTACTGCCCCCCGCCCCCCCACCCCCCCTAAAATCATATTCTAGCTACGCTTCAACCCCTAAAATACTGCCACCATATGTAATTGTAAGTGAGAAGCATAAATGAACTATGGTGGACAAAGCGTAAACGCGCGTTTATGCATTGTGCCGTGGCACAAGTTGGTCAGGTCCCATTTTGGCCTTGGTGCCCCTCTGAGAGGATATGTGCCCTCCCAAAAAAGTGGCCGTGACCCAAATTTTATGAAATTCGAGGCCTGGTATTCAGTGCCCTCCAGTTTCTTCTGCAGGGGCGGATCCATACTTGAAGGGGAAGGGAGTCGTAATTTTATTTCCAAACAAGTTACAGCATTATAGCGTTATACATATTAGTTTTTAAACCTAATCGTGAAGAACCTCTGCTAGACCATGGGCCAAGCAGTGGAAATACTTCTAGTTAACCATTTTCGTGACCCACATCTGGTAACTACGTAAATTTCTGTTTGATGGGAGATAAAAAATCCTTGAACAAGAATTCACCACTTGGCAAGTCCAAAAATTGCACACTAATTAGTATTCTTAATTAGTATTAATCATCCAGATGCACAGAACCCTCTTTTGTCAAAAATGAAAAATTATGTACAAACCAATGGAAAATAGACAAATTGAAACATGACAGATAACGGTAATTCCACCAACATCACACACACACACACAAGTATTCACACATACACAAGTATTCACGCACACACATTCACCCACCCACGAACCCTCACACACACACAATCACACATATGATTTCTTGAAATAGCACTTTTTAATAGAATCATTAGCACATCTAAGAAATGTGTTTGCAAAATCAATGAGCCACACATACAAACACACCCACAAACACCCACGCACACGCATGTACATACACATACATTTTGAATTTTCATTATTAGTTCAATGAAATATATCTTTGCAAATGAGCCCAATTCATCCCACCCCATTCTCATCTCTCTCTCACCACTTTGCTATAAAAAAGCAACAATTTCACATTTTATGGGTCATTCTTTTAAGTCCTCATAATCTTATCCAGCTCTCATACACTCACTCACTCATATCTGTCTCTGATAACCAATATATGTGTAATTTTACAATACTGGAGAGTGAAAGTGTGACATCAGACTGAAAAATATAAATCCCTTAAAAATACTCTAAACACATTGGGTACATCAATAAACATTTGTGAGGGCTCCATATGACTAGAGGAGATAATTCAAGCAGTCTTCTTCAGTACGAACATAATTTAATTTTTTCCTTCAGTATGGGTTTCTATTGGCATTTATATAAATTACGGTTGGTGTCCACCATAACAAACGTTACATGAGTTATAAAAATAGCTTACTTTCTTTGGACAAAAGGTCAACATCTCCAAGTTTTTATTTTTTGGTTACATATAATTATATCCTGCCAGTTAAACATGGCTGCGTCTGTTTCTTAGCAGATTTTCTCCTACCTCTCAAAATGCATGGAACATTCGTTATGCAGTGTCCAAGGGTGGACACCAAAAATAATACATTTTACTGTTTGTAAGTGTTAAGTTAAATTAAGAAAAATAAATCAGTGGAGGAGTCTGTTTAAAGAAGCAAAGCTTGTATTTTATAAACCCCTATCTGGCTTACAGAAATTATACAACAACAATAATGTAATACGAACGTATATGTGCTTATATGTTATTCCATCCCCCCCCCCCCCGCCCCGCGGTCCCAACCATTCATTCTGCTGGGAGTTATTTCATGAAAATTGGCACATATCTTCAGGAGATTATTAACTAACAGGATCTTGCACCAAATTAAGTATCCGATGTGCCACGTAGCAGGGACAACGCCCAAAACTTTTTGCTCATTTGCATAATTTTCTTGTCTCTTTTGCTCACTGAAGCGTAAGAGGTTGGGATTTTGATGAAAATCAAATCAGAGGAACTCCCCAAGAAGAAATCATGATGAACCACATTAAGCAATTGCATTTTGGTGGATAGGTGGAAGAAGAGCTTTTCCAGTCCCACGTGCTCATTAAAGCATGAACTTTCAAATAAAATGCCATGAGATCATTGATAAATGTACACCGGTCGTATAAACATGCTAAAAATGTTATCAATAAGATTTTTAGTGCACAAAAATAAGGCAATAATTACTGGATAATGTTAACATGGTGATATTTTGTTTTTATTATGTGTTCATTCATGTGTTCATGAATTGATAGGTATCAATTGCAAATGTTGCAAACACCTTTCCAAAACATGAATTCCTCTGCATTAGATCAAATTCACCGTGCAAAAGAAGTCAAAACTGCAGTTTTGCCATTTTCACCTCTTGCTCACTCAAGCATGAAATTTGGTGCACAACTCTTTTGGCATGTTTGGTAATGAATAAAATTATGTTGCATGCCTTCAACACCGAAAACTTAAAGTATGTCCCAATATCACTACATCAAAGTCATGGCATGAGGCTTGTGAACTTCAAAAAATGACAATTTTGCATATTTGTCGTGTTCACTGAAGCGTGACTGAAGGGTTTGCCCTGAATTGTCCAGGAAATGTAGCTGAGAAGTGTAACTACATGATTCTGTATTCAGCTTTCATCAAAGGTTCTTAATCGAAAAAATACAGGGATATGTTTTAGGGGGAACTTATTTATTGTTTTGTGTTTATAATGCCCAAGTAACTGTTCAAGCTGCATGTATCACTTGTGCCAGTCCTCTTTCTTGGCCTGAGGTCTATACCAGGTGTCCCAAAAAGCGGAAAGGCGGATTTTCAGTACTGATAGGGGGCCTATTTTGCCTTCAGAAATTATATATGTACATATTTTTTTTATATATTATTTTTAAAGAATCTCCTAGCGGAGACAAAAATACCGAGATCATCTATGCCCGTTTCCTAAAATTGCCTTTTTGTGGCATGTTTCTTATGTTGAAATGCATCATTCATGTCATTGGGCTTTCCTCAGATCAACCATTGTAACATGTTACATAAACACTGGTAAAGGCACAACTCCACACAACTCTACTCTCATCGGTCACAAAAAACACGCAAAATTTGGAAATGACCGTACCTAAATAAAAGGGCATAGAACCAAACTTACTTTACCAATTTCAGTGATCTTAACCAATGCTCCCACTGATGTAAAAATACTTAACGAAAGCAAAGTACTCATAAGCTGTCATTAAGCATTTTTTAGACACTCGGTATAACTCAAGCACAGGGCTACGGTTCAAAAATTCTTCTGAATGGGCATCTCCATGTGCTCTTATGTAAAAATCAATCAAATGTTTCTAGGGCCCAGTATTACCTGGTAAATGGTATGCTGTTTGCCAGGTGGTATTGTTTGAAAGTTTTCAACAGGACTATGCACTCCAACATCAAATCAAGATGCCTTTGGGAAAATAGTACAAAGGAGATTTGTGATCTGATGCATAAGCCTTTTCCAAAGGTGTACTCCTCGCTCACTTTCCAAAATTGATGCAGTAAACGATTTGACTTACTGCTTTTTAATGTAACCAAACTGGTTTTAATATTCATTCTTATAACAAACTTTTGAGACTGAAGATGAACGCATGTATCAGCGTACTAATAGTCTTCAAAAGAAAGTGAGGGCAATTTGAAATTTAAAAAATAAAGACTGGTTATTTACATCATGTTTTTGCAAGAAAAAGTGTAAGCTACTTGGAGAGGAGCTTGCAAAAATCATGCAAATGCTTGTTTAAGAAAGAAAATTCATCCTTTTTATACAGGCATTTCCTAATCCGGCAAGTCTTTGTGTACAAGAAACAAAACCTTTCCTTTTGTTTTTCAGGGAAATCTGAATAAGAATGTTAGCTCTTGCTGTCAAAGAAACATGTTTCTGCTTCTTTTTGGTAGCAATGACTTATTTGGAATATCTGAAGATGCAAGTAGAAGGTTAGAAAAAGCATTTGCTGGGCGTTTGCTAGTTTTATCGATACGGCCCTATGTCCAGGATGAGATGGTGAGTTGTGCACAAGTTAAGCTCCATGCTGTTAACCTGGATGGATTCTAAATTAATTCTAGAATGATCAAAATTTGTGTGTATGTTCATGTATGTAATTGGGTTTTACGAACGTACATCTATATCAATCAGATATGATTATTCATGACTGAGAATGGCCTATACATCACCATCTGCAAGACATGACCCAGATTCAGAGGTTCAGAGGGGGGAGGACAGAAACTAAGATGGTGGGATGATACATGTATTTCATCATACGTGGGCAGCACTTTATAGACCAAGACAGGAAGACTTGGAGAAATCATGAAGAAAAGAGGGCTATGTATGTAGCAGTGGATGAACTTAAGGTGATGAGGTGAGGTCAGGATTTAAGCTGCCCTCATCCAACTTTGTGCAGTTATAGATAAATATGTCTAATGCATTATGATGAATGATTATCTTGCAAATTAAATCCTTGTTTGATTTTATTCAGTCATATAGGATAAGTTGTTACAGAATAATCATGGTGTACTATATTTGAGGTAAACGGATTTGAGCCTTTAATTCAGAAGTGATTTTTGAAATCATTTTAACAGGTTAATGGTGTATGCTTTTTATATAGGTGACTTAATTCACTGTTGTAGTGCCTTAATGTCAGGCCTTGGCCTTAAAGCACCTTAAGGCCAGTTTTTTCAGTGCCTTGGCCTTGGACTTTGATGCCTTGGCCTTTTTGTGTGTGTGTGTGTGTGTGTAAAATAACCATTTCTGGTCTTTTTTATTTCCTCATAATAACAAGCTTTGTCACATACTCGACATTTGCCTCCATTTCTGGAGAGTAATACATGGTTTTCTGCGTGATACATTTTCTTCTATTTGTAAACGATAATTCAACAGATAAAACATAATATGAGCAAGTCTTTGTTTAGTTCTTTTCTTTTTCACTTCCTTTCCAACAAAGGTTTGTAAATTGCAAAAAGGGCATGGTTTAAAATTACATTGACATTTTTTTCCTTCTTTGGACCAAATTGAATACCGTACAATTACGTAACATGGTTTAAATTGAAAATTAGACATGAAGTGTTTCTTTATATTCTTTTCGACCTCTTTCCAAAACATATTGACTTCTTTACAAAAAAGAACATGTGCATGCAATCACCTGGTTGCTTACAATAATAACATAAGCCACTGGTATTTACTTTCCATTCAAACAAATTAGCCGGTATCGCCAGAATATTGTACATAAATTTGAAATTGAAGTTGATCAATAGAAATCTTATACCTTTCAACTTAAATAACCAAACATCCGACCAGGCATTTTTTTTTTTTTTTTTTCAATTTTCAATTTATTCAACCATAAAAAATATCAATATACAAATCATACAGTGTACATAATATGCAATAGAAAGTACAAAATATGGCTAGGACCATAAAAAAGCAAATTGCTTGTAGGGAATGGCCCAAAAGGACAATAGTAACAAGAATTAGAAGAAAACAAAACAAAACAAAACAAAACAAAAAAATATAAAAACTGTAGTTTTCAAAAAGCAAACTTCATCTGCAGACATATACGCAAGCACACTCACACATACACTCATGCACACAAACCCTGACAGTATTATAGATTTTCCATTAAGTAGGCCCTACATAATTTTTTAAAACGGGATACAGTTGAGCAATCTTTTAGAGAAGTTGGGCGTTGATTCCACTTTTGTATACCGGTAAAAGCTAGTGAATTTAGAGAAGAGGAAAGTCTCATTTTGGGAACATGGAAATTATCTTTTTGTCGAGTAGCATATGAATGAACATTTGAATTGAATGAAAACATATTGCAATATTTCGAAGGAAAAATCCCATTTTTAACTGAGTGCATAAAGATTAAAGTATTTAAAGTAATTAGCTCATGTAAAGGCAAAATATTATTCTATTTGAAAAGGGGTTTACTTGCACTTTGCATATGGGATTTTGTAATTAGTCGGATCGATTTTTTCTGTAGAATATGTAGTTTTAGAAGGTGTGATTTGTAAGTGTTACCCCAAATATAGTTACAATAATTCAGATGTGGCAAGATAAGGCTATTATAAAGAATATATAAAACATGTATAAGGCATGTATACATTCATTACCTAAAGTATTAAGCCAAAATTCCTCTGCTCTAGATTCTTTGATTTTTGTCTGAAATATTAACCTGTAGTATATTTTTTTAACAGTCAGTTGTCTTATTGAAATCGTTTCTTCAACCAATATTATGTCATTATATTCAAGAGCTTTAGATCTAAATTTCATATAATCTCTATGTAGTACATTTTCCTCTCCATGAAATAAATTACTCCCAAGCATGCCAAGTGATTGAATAGCTCTTCTTATACGTGCATATTGATTATACCACCTTCCATCCTTTAACAATACTTTCGCCCCTAATTCATCCACTGGTAGAAAACCTTTACCAACCATTAAATCTCCTACAAACAAATTATCCAATCCTTATAAAAGAGCATTTTTCCTTTATACATTATATTTTTGTTCAGCCAAATCATTTCTTTACGAAAATCATCAAAAATACCTTGTCAAACAATTCTTGAATAGTAATTGTCTTTAATCAAGAAAAAAGTCATCATTAAATTATAATAGAAATTTGGCATCTTACTTTCAGAAAGGTCTTGTTTTTAATGTTACATTTACAATTCATGATGACATTTATACCACCAAGTTGTTTAAACCAATAGTCAAACATACATTTGCAACCTGCATTTAACTCATCACTTAAATACACTCGTATTATGGCCTAGTATTGTTTTGCAGCATGTACCTGTGTTTGTAATGTTCAGACCATAAATTTAGAATAATCTTATTTGAAATGCACTTCAGTATTAAAGTGTTGCATCATTCGCATAGTATGAATGAATCCATTTAATTCTACAAATAGGAATTTTAAGATAAGGACTCCCCAATATGAACTTTAGAGTTTTACATCTTTTTATATAGATTAGTACTTTGTGTTGATCAAAATAAATATGCATTTCTGCAGAATGTAGAATACTTCGGTATATTGAAATTTTCTTCATATCATTCTCCATATATTGTAGGAGGGCCATCAAGACCACCAGAATCACAAGCCAATCCTCCTTTAGCTGAATTTGAGGCCAATCCACTTCCTCCTGAACTAACTGAGCATTATGCAGATGTAAGTTATACATATATATATATATATATATATATATATACCATGTTTGCTTTTTGTTTTTATGTTTGAAATGGTTATATTTGTACATATTGAATGATCGTCTTTATCCCTGAGGATGGGGAGGCCCCCAAATATTCGGATTGAATAAATTCTTATTGGCAATTAACAATGCATTATTGAGTCAACTCTTCTCATTGACTTTTGTTGGTTTGTTTGTTTACTTATGCCAACATGTGGACTATTTCAAGATGTTTGCTTTATTATGTACAAAATGCCAAATAAGTTAATGATAATAATAATGATAATAATATCAAGTTCAAATACTGGTCACCTCTCTCTGAGCTCTGAGCTGAGTGATCCTCTCATTCCTGCTTCCCTTGTGCATGCTGTTGTAAGACATGTACACATATCTTGTCTTGGAAGAAGACAGCGGCATAGCTAGGATTTCATTTTAGGAGGGGCGGTAGTGAGCACGCAAAGCGTGGCAATCACTTACTGAGCATGCGAAGCACGCCCCGTAGGGGGGACGGTTGCAGGGAGGGGGGAGTTGAAGCTCTGACGTTTCTTTGAATTGATCCTTTTCTTCTCCCGCTCTTCTTACGTTCTCTTACCTTTTTCTTGTCTCGCTCACGCCTTTTCCCCTTCTTTTTTCTTCTTTTTTTTTCCATTTTGGAGGGGGCGACCACCCCCCCCCCCCCCCCCCCCCCCCCCCCCCGGCTATGCGGGTGGAAGAAGAGCACAGAAGAGACAAACGAGTTTTGTATATGAGTGCTTCTAAAGTGTAGTTTATTTATCCTCTTATAATGGGTTTAGTAGGTACATGTAGTGCAGCGAAATGTAGAGGCAAGAAAAAAACATGTACAGAATGCAAAAGACAATTGTTATTTGTATTGTTGCATTCTAACCACCTTTTTGGCACCACTCCATTATCCAAAGCTACCATAAAAAGGGAAGATGTGTGCAAAACATTGAACATGTGCTGTGTACCTGCTCAGTAAGTGTTCTACATGACGAAAACTCTCAGATTGGCAAGAGCTGACGCCATCTTTTGAAACCAATTTTTTTTCTCCATCGAACTAGCTGCACTCAGGATTGGCCTTGAGCTAATAATTGTCATCCCTTATCAAAGCAGGTTTACAGCATTGTTATCTCAGAACAGACAAAGGGTGCGTTCAAGCGATTTTTTGAAGCTAGAATCACAAACATGAATCACAAATCAAAACGCTGTTACAAAACACGGCTACTGCGAGAGAGCGTTCAAGCGATTTTTCATCAACGCTGATTCTTGCTTATTTCAAGCCCATCCACTGCGCATCGTACTGCGCATCGTACTGCGCAGTTTGACCCAGGAAGGTCAACTTTAGCCACATCATTTATTCGTCTCTATATCTTTCTTATGCTATTTTTTGTTTTTCCTACCTTCTTTTCTATGTTTCCTTTTGTCATTTATTTTAACCTTTTTTCCATCTTTCCTTGTTATTCTTTCTCTTCCCATCTTTTCTTATGTTATTCTTTGTATTTTCCTACCTTTTATATGTTTCCTTATTTTTTTCTTTGTTTTTTCTTCTATCTTCTTCTTTTTCCATATTTTCTTATGTTATTCTTCTTTTTCTGTTTTCTTTTCTATATTTCCTTACTTATTCTTTGTTTTTCCTTTTATCTTCTCTTTCCATCTTTCCTTATGTGATTCTTTGTTTTCTTCTACTATCTTCTTCCCTTTCTGTCTTTTCTTATGTTATTCTTTGTTTTCCTTCTATCTTCTTCTCTTTCCATCTTTCCTTATGTGATTCTTTTTCTTCTATCTTCTTTTTTCTGTCTTTTCTTATGTTATTCTTTGTTATTCATTCTATCTTCTTATCATTCAGTCTATCTTTTGTTATTCTTTGTTTTCGTCTATCTTCTTTTCTATCTTTCCTTATGTTATTCTTTGTTTTCTTCTATCTTCTCTTTCTGTCTTTTCTTATGTTATTCTTTGTTTTTCCTTCTATCTTCTCTTTCCATCTTTCCTTATGTGATTCTTTGTTTTCTTTTTCTATCTTCTTTTTCTATCTTTTCTTATGTTATTCTTTGTTATTCCTTCTATCTTCTTATCTTTCAATCTATCTTTTGTTATTCTTTGTTTTCGTCTATCTTCTTTTCTCTCTTTCCTTATGTTATTCTTTGTTTTTCCTTCTATCTTCTTATCTTTCAATCTATCTTTTGTTATTCTTTGTTTTCGTCTATCTTCTTTTCTATCTTTCCTTATGTTATTCTTTGTTTTTCCTTCTATCTTCTGTTCTGTCCATCTTTCCTTATGTTTTCTTTGTCTTTTTCGTCTTTTCCTGTTATTCTATGTTATTCCTTCTAACTCCTTATCTTTCAGTCCCTTCTTATATTATTCTTTGTTTTTCCTTCTATCTTCTGCTCTGTCCATCTTTCCTTATGTTATTCTTTGTTTTCTTCTATCTTCTTTTTCGTCTTTCCCTGTTTTTCTCTGTTATTCCTTCTATCTCCTTACCTTTCAGTCTCTTCTTATATTATTCTTTGTTTTCTCCTTCTATCATCTTTTCTAGCTTTCTGTATGTTGTTTGTTTTATCTTTCTTCAAACCTTCGTGTGAAAGCAACAGTAGAATCATGATTGAGATCTCCATTGCGTTCAATCGATTTTTAGCGACCTTGGTTCTGCAGAATCATGATTCAAAACGTACCTTTTTCAGCGTTTCATGTTTGCGTTTTGAAAGACGTTTATTTTTACGACCTGCGAAAAATCGATTGAACGCAACCGTGGTTTAAACTAAACGTCTTTGAAAACCGTGATTCTAGGGTGAAAAATGAGAGCAGAGAGAGCAGAGAGAGAAAGAGAGAGATTGGTAGCACATGTGCTACGTACTACTGAAAGTTGCTCATCAAAGGCAAAACATGCACATTCAGTATTGTTCCACTCTTTCTTCAAATTTTCTCTTATAGTGTCACAACCCAAGTTGATAATTTTGTGCACAATGATGATATGATATGAATTTTTCTTTGTAGTGATTATCAACGCATGGGTATAGATTTTACTTACTTACATGTAGGTATTGCAATGGTACAAAGAGAAGCGCAGAGAAGCCGATCTGAAATTCACCCTGAAGATACATAATGATTTCTCTTGATGCCCTGTAATGCAAAGACAGATCTTGGTTTAAAAAAAACACTTCTAAGTTGATGAGTTTACAGTGTTAACATTTGTAGGCATTTCATTAATTGTTACTTAAACTTGTTGCACAACAAACATCCTTTTTAAAAAATTTTATATCAGAAATGCACAGCTTCAAAAAGGGCCTGAGGTGTAGTAGTATACAGGCGAACATTGTTATGGAAATCTTATTTGAGAGGGCACTCCGCATTTTAGGCCTTGGGTATAATAAAATAAACCTTCATCAGGGAATTTTCTCTGCTCTTGCTGTAGTGTGTCTCTGCCACAGAAAATCAAGGACTGTAGAAGAAATAGCACACGCGGATAAGCCTCATTTGCCATTATCAGGTACATCATCATTCAGTGCAAGCGTATTTGGCATCGCCCCTTCGGTAACATTTCATTGCCTCCCAAGCCCCATTAGGATTTTATATCAATATCAGTAATTTTATGGAGGTGCCATGGTCCAGTGGTTTGAGGGGCTGGAATGAAGATGCAAGGGTTTCATCTGCGGCACTGAATTTCCCCCTTGAGCAAGGCATTTTATGTACATTTGATTTCTCTTTTATCGTACATGAAATAAATGAAGTGCTATAGGCACATTCATGCCAATGTGTGCATGTGTGTTTAAAAAGAAAATATAAGTGGATTTAACATTTTGTTGTGAACATGCGTTTCGTGCACTGATCCCGATTTCTTGTGTTTGATGCCCGCTTAGCACATCGGACCTAGGAAGCATCTAACAAAATAATTCGGGCCTTCAGGAGGCCTTCAGAATTAATGTGGTTCATAATGGCGAATGTTTAGAATAAACTTAGTGAAATCTTAACGATCAAAGTTCTTAATATTGTATGAATACGGGTTATTGCAAACATCCTAGTATGAATTAAAAGCGAAGTCAGTATCAACTCGCAATGGCATCATAGCAACCTGGCGATTGGCTACGATTTGAAGCCGATTTGGCTTTTACTCAGACTGCACGGCTTGCATTTAACCCCCCAAAAGGGAGTTATTTTAGCATTCATGATTTATGATTATTGCGATTTTCGAAGAGATTATTTTACTTTTTTCAACTTTCATATCAAATGTGAAAGGTCATTTGTTGGAAACTTGGGTTCCCCTTGGATAATCGTTGTGATAATCAGACATTTTGCTGCAGGAATAAAAGTGCTTGCTGCTCGTTGGATATTTTGAGCGAGCAAAAAAAAAACTGGATTACTGAATACTGAGAACAGGTTCTATTTGTACTCATTATCTTAGCATTGAACATTTATTTCCGTTTACAAGAGAGCATCTATATAAAATAACGATGTGCATTTCAGTTCATCCAAATCGCAGCTCTTTATTTGTGTTTTGTCTGTTCATTTGTTTACGAAAGGAGCGGATGGCTATTAAAGGCTTAACCTATTATCTTTGCTTTTCACTTTATTGTCTTGTAAAAGAGTAATACAGTATACTCTTAGAATTTGAACAACGCTATTAAGTCGCACATCAAGTCCATAACCACATTAAATTATAAATAAATGTATGACAGAGCAATATATCAGTAGTAAGCACTTAAAAAGTAATGAGAAAAGAAGCAGAAGAAGATAATATGAGCAACAATGACCAATATTAAAGCCCTTCTTGAAAAACAAAAGTTGGTAGTTCATAATCATTTAATGTACAGACAAAATGACCTGGGTAGGGGTAATGGTTGTGGAAAGATGGTGACCCCCATGTATTAAAAGTCTGTGAGAAAAGTTGGAAGTTCATTACCAACCCCTTTCCCCTCCCCCACGCCCCTTTCCTTTATTAATGCTTATAAAATCCTAGGTGCTGTTGCATATAGAAACTTGCTATTATACAGTTTTTTGCCAGTTTATGAATTATTAAAGCAATTTACACTTTAGACATGAAGTTTTTACAATTAAATTTTTTTTCTTCAAAATTTTGAAGGGGCCAATGAAGCCTCTGACTGAAACCCAAACAGGCGGAGTCTGGGGGCTGTACGGCCCCTGAAGGGGGTTCAGTGGGCGAAGCCCCCTGAAGCCCTCGGGGCTTATGATTTTGCAAGCCTATGTATGAATCAGTAGCAATTAGCAAATTAGATATTCATCACATCATCATGTCCTAATTTTTTGTACTGTATTAATTATTTGCTTATGTAATTTTCATTTGTATGAATTCTGGTGTTTGAAGTGTGACCCCGCCTTTTTAAAGAAGACATTATAAAATATTGTATTTTATTCATTTTTTTGTGCCAAAATGGTGGCGCAGCCCCCCCCCCCCTCATCCGCTTTCAAGGCCCCTGCAATATCAAATCACAGTTCTAAAATGCCGCTCACTCTCCAACTTGAAACAAAGATCGTTTGGAATATACCCACATTATACCTCCCCCCTCCCCTCCCCTCCCCTCCCCTCCCCTCCCCTCCCCTCCCACGAAATAAAAACATGTTCATGTTACCATTTATTGTTAAAATGAAGTGTTAATTTTCTTTCTTCCGACAACAAAAATAAATCGTTTGCCCACTCATCAAAATCAAACATTGCCTTGAATATTGTTCCAGCCCACAGCAAGAAAAACCTGCTATTATAATGCTGCGAAATAGAAAGAGAAGGTGGACCAATGGTTGAGAAAATGATTTTATCACTTTCTCCTGCACAAGTCCTGTTTCTCACTCACACCACTGAATATCGATTGCACACAGTAATACGGGGCATCACCCCCTTCCCCCTCCCCCTCTCCACAAATACACCACATGCTCATGCCATCAATCGGCAGCGAAAACAAACAGGAAGGGGGGGGGGGCGCAAGACTCTGACAATCCTATTGTACATGCTAACAATACCATTGTATGTTCAACCACAAGACAGCTTACAATCAAGAAATCTTATGATCGAGCTGATGCAAGCGGATGTGAGTTCATGTTTAATGCACCAGTGACCTCATTACCATCCCAGTCCGGAAAAGAACAAAGCTTATGATCATCTTATAATCACAACTACAAGATATTTTGTGATTGACTGGATGCGAGTTTGTTCACACGTGGCTTAACTTAAAGTTTAACGCTCCAGTGACCACCAGTGACCTCATTAACATCTTAATCGACTCGATCATGAGTTGATTTTAAGTTAAAGCCTCCCGTGTGAATCTGGCTATTGATATTCAGTTGTCATAACCAGCACCTTCACTCCAGATTCCCTTTTCTATATATTGTTCTGTTTTGCCACCTTCATTCTTTCTTTATTGTTGTGTTCATTCATTCCATCCCACACCTGATTCCTGAGTTAAGCTCAGACAGCTCTCATTCCTATTTGATCATTCCAAACTACTTATATCATCTCATCCCTTCTTTCCTCATTGGTTCATTTATTGAATTGGACTTCTCCATTTTGTTAGACTTCCCCATTTGATGTATTGTTTATTGATTCATTTGAATATTTAAATAGATATTATGTAAATTTGTGTTCCAAAGATTCTAGGCAAAGCAGCCTCAAGTTTAGTTGAATAAAGCAGAGCACTACCAGACTTCTTCCTGTTAAGTTCATCTTTCTTGTGTCTTCTGAGTTCTCTACACTAAGTTATCTCCCATCATCTTTATTTGATTCTTCATTTAGAGGATTGAGTTATATTTTACGTGGATAGACACTTTCATTTTAGAACACTATAACAGGTAGCATTTGTTCATTTTTGAATGCTACATTAGTAATTATATTCCCTACACAGGTAAAAAATAAAATCCTGACTTTCATTCTCCTTTAATACTGTCATTACCTCGCCTGCAATGCCAGATACAGATGCCACTTTTCCATCAGCGACGGCAGCGTCACCATTTTAAGAAATCCTTTTGTTCCAAAAGTAATTATTCAATTTTCATGAAACTTGTACAGAAGACAAAGTAACACAGATCATTTGGAACAAATTTCAGGTCACAAAGTTTGGGTCAAAGGTTATTTGAGGTCAATAAACTTAAACTATGTTTCAAAAACTTAATGACAAGGTTAAAAGTTTTTGAATTTTCACCCTCATTTCAAAAGAAATTGGTTTAATTCCATGAAACTTGCCCACAAGTGTAATCAAGTAACACAAATCATGTGAAAACAATTTTAGGTCATAAAGTCAAGGTCAAAGGTCATTTGAGGTCAGTTAACTTGAATTATGTTTCATAAACTTAAATTTTGACCTTCATTTTGTAAGTTCTGGAATTTTGCTCATTTTATTTTGTATACCAGTAAATTGTTATGTCCCCATTTTCTCCCTTTTTCCCCCCCCCCCGCCTTCTCCCTCCCAGACTCACCCAGTCCCCTTCTCTCTCTCTCTCTCTCTCGCTTTCTCCCCAACCCCTCTAATGGTAAAGTAGCACCTGTTACATGTACAGTTTTATTTTAATTTTTATTACATTCTCTTTCACTGGGATACCCAAGGTTACAGCCAGGACCAGTCACACTAAAATAAAATATTTGGGAAGGGGAGTACAGTATGTTCAATTTGCTGATGTGTCAACCATGCACTAGATTGGGTTGGGGTCTAGATATTATTATGGGATATAGATGAAAGGATGAAATAGGAAATTATGATGGATACTAGGGTATGGATGGGATGATGTGCAGAAACTTATGGCTGGGGAGTTTTGGGAGTAGTGTTCGAAGAACAAGGAACCGCAATATAAGTGTAGCTCTGGAGGTAAATTCACAAGTTGTGCCCGGAGGTGATCATGGGCAAGTACACATTGTTTTTAGGGGTGTGGCACCTGTTAGTTAATAATAAAATGTACTAAATAATCAATTGATTTTTAAAATAAAATAATGCTAATTAGTCTTCAAGCAAATGTCACTGTACGTGTTAACATTGTGCGTGTATATGAGTTGTGTATGGAGTTGAGGATGAAGGTGACTGGAACCAAATAACAACTATAAAAACAGTTATGATCCCATTAACACCCCCAGTTAACTACTGGCTAATCCCAAAAGAAGCAAGAGACACAAACACGCCTTACAAAATGGTGGCAGCGGTGGGATTAGTCAGGTTAGTTTCTGAGGGTTGTTCGTTACAAAATAACTCTTTTCTGCTTAATAGGGGGAAATTATCAGTGAAGTTTTATCGAGGCAGATTCTGCAGAATCAAATTTGTATGAGTGATATTTTTGTGTTGCAATGAATTTGTATATATATATTTCATTTTTATTGTGAGTGAATTTTATTATGGCGTAAAGGCCTGTCTGTTCAGGAAGGGTAACGGAACGGTACTCCTGAACTTGAAGCTGATGCATGTAGCTTGCAGGGTTTGTTGCCATGTGTAGTTGTAGTATGTAGTAACAGTAGTAGTGAATTGTGGACCTGAGAAGCAGGGAATTAGAGATATTCTGATATGAAGTTGAGGATCTCCTTTTTGCAAATTTAGCCTACTCTTATTCCGTTATTTCAGAGTCAAAGGACACCACCATGATTTCATGGCATGGACGAAATATTCGGTTAGGGGTGAGAGCAGACACTCAATCTCGTACAAGGCAGTCAGGGATTGTAGTAAGAGCACTTTAGGATAGTGTTGTTGCATTAGTCGCTGCTACATAGACTGTATAGAAGTGTTTGCTCATTATATTGGCACAAGGGAGATCTGTAAAAGTAAATTTTATTTGATTTTTTTGTTATTGGGATGTTAGAGATTCCTAATTTTTTGACAGTGATTTATTGCAACACAAAAACAACGACGCATTAAGCTGCTTACATTAAGCTGGTTCATAAGCTTTAAATAGTTTTTTCACCAAATTGGAAGTAAGTGTCATTGGTAGTAATGTGAGTGAGTGCATGTATATTGTGAACACAATGTTGATAGATTTGTTCGGGTTAGATTAAAGAATATTAAAGGATAATTGAAAGTTGAGAAAATTTGGTTTACGCTCTGCCGTCTGCTGTGCTCATATACACAGGGCTAGAGTGCTTGAGAATTGATACCTGCTTTTGTGGGGATACAGCACAGTCATGTGTGGGCATAATCAATGGCAGGCTGGACACTTAACCATTTTTTGTAGAAGCCACACCCCTAGTATTATAAACATCTACTCAAGATTCAAGAATAAAGTACACAGTCAATAATATTTATGTGATTGATATGTAACATGGATTTCAACGTGCACGACAAGGATTGGGTTTATCACTGCAAGCTAGGGGACGACATCAGGATGCCTGGGATCAAGCTTCACTATTTGGACATTGGAAGGTAAATTTGAAAATCAAGAACTGAGAATTTTCTATTGTGGACTATATGTTCCAATTGGATACGCAGACTGGATACATTTTGTTTATGGACTCTCTTTTTGGACTGATTTTATTTGTGATATTTTTCATCTTGGAATTTTCTGTTATTTGCAAATATTCAGTGAGGGGTTATAAGGCTAGCCATTGTTATTCAAGTTTAATATGGGATTGGGCATATGAACGGGTTTGTATTTGTTATAGATAGCTTAACATTTTTATGTTATTGTTTTGTACAGTCATAATGTCATGACAGTGGGAGTCATGACTCAAGTTGGCAGGGAAGGATGTAAGTTTGGGAATTTTGTTCATTTTATTTTGTATACCAGTAAATTGTTATAACCCCCTTTTCTCTCTTTTTCTTGCCTTCTCCCTCCCAGACTCACCCAGTCCCCTTCTCTCTCTCTCTCTCTCTCTCTCTCTCTCTCTCGCTTTCTCCCCCACCCCTCTAATGGTCAAGCAGCACCTGTTACATGTACAGTGTATTTTGATTTTTATTACATTCTCTTTTACTGGGATACCCAAGGTTACAGCCAGGACCAGTCACACTAAAATAAAATATTTGGGAAGGGGAGTACAGTATGTTCAATTTGCTGATGTGTCAACCATGCACTAGATTGGGTTGGGGTCTAGATATTATTATGGGATATAGATGAAAGGATGAAATAGGAAATTATGATGGATACTAGGGTATGGATGGGATGATGTGCAGAAACTTATGGCTGGGGAGTTTTGGGAGTAGTGTTCGAAGAACAAGGAACCGCAATATAAGTGTAGCTCTGGAGGTAAATTCACAAGTTGTGCCCGGAGGTGATCATGGGCAAGTACACATTGTTTTTAGGGGTGTGGCACCTGTTAGTTAATAATAAAATGTACTAAATAATCAATTGATTTTTAAAATAAAATAATGCTAATTAGTCTTCAAGCAAATGTCACTGTACGTGTTAACATTGTGCGTGTATATGAGTTGTGTATGGAGTTGAGGATGAAGGTGACTGGAACCAAATAACAACTATAAAAACAGTTATGATCCCATTAACACCCCCAGTTAACTACTGGCTAATCCCAAAAGAAGCAAGAGACACAAACACGCCTTACAAAATGGTGGCAGCGGTGGGATTAGTCAGGTTAGTTTCTGAGGGTTGTTCGTTACAAAATAACTCTTTTCTGCTTAATAGGGGGAAATTATCAGTGAAGTTTTATCGAGGCAGATTCTGCAGAATCAAATTTGTATGAGTGATATTTTTGTGTTGCAATGAATTTGTATATATATATTTCATTTTTATTGTGAGTGAATTTTATTATGGCGTAAAGGCCTGTCTGTTCAGGAAGGGTAACGGAACGGTACTCCTGAACTTGAAGCTGATGCATGTAGCTTGCAGGGTTTGTTGCCATGTGTAGTTGTAGTATGTAGTAACAGTAGTAGTGAATTGTGGACCTGAGAAGCAGGGAATTAGAGATATTCTGATATGAAGTTGAGGATCTCCTTTTTGCAAATTTAGCCTACTCTTATTCCGTTATTTCAGAGTCAAAGGACACCACCATGATTTCATGGCATGGACGAAATATTCGGTTAGGGGTGAGAGCAGACACTCAATCTCGTACAAGGCAGTCAGGGATTGTAGTAAGAGCACTTTAGGATAGTGTTGTTGCATTAGTCGCTGCTACATAGACTGTATAGAAGTGTTTGCTCATTATATTGGCACAAGGGAGATCTGTAAAAGTAAATTTTATTTGATTTTTTTGTTATTGGGATGTTAGAGATTCCTAATTTTTTGACAGTGATTTATTGCAACACAAAAACAACGACGCATTAAGCTGCTTACATTAAGCTGGTTCATAAGCTTTAAATAGTTTTTTCACCAAATTGGAAGTAAGTGTCATTGGTAGTAATGTGAGTGAGTGCATGTATATTGTGAACACAATGTTGATAGATTTGTTCGGGTTAGATTAAAGAATATTAAAGGATAATTGAAAGTTGAGAAAATTTGGTTTACGCTCTGCCGTCTGCTGTGCTCATATACACAGGGCTAGAGTGCTTGAGAATTGATACCCTGCTTTTGTGGGGATACAGCACAGTCATGTGTGGGCATAATCAATAGCAGGCTGGACACTTAACCATTTTTTGTAGAAGCCACACCCCTAGTATTATAAACATCTACTCAAGATTCAAGAATAAAGTACACAGTCAATAATATTTATGTGATTGATATGTAACATGGATTTCAACGTGCACGACAAGGATTGGGTTTATCACTGCAAGCTAGGGGACGACATCAGGATGCCTGGGATCAAGCTTCACTATTTGGACATTGGAAGGTAAATTTGAAAATCAAGAACTGAGAATTTTCTATTGTGGACTATATGTTCCAATTGGATACGCAGACTGGATACATTTTGTTTATGGACTCTCTTTTTGGACTGATTTTATTTGTGATATTTTTCATCTTGGAATTTTCTGTTATTTGCAAATATTCAGTGAGGGGTTATAAGGCTAGCCATTGTTATTCAAGTTTAATATGGGATTGGGCATATGAACGGGTTTGTATTTGTTATAGATAGCTTAACATTTTTATGTTATTGTTTTGTACAGTCATAATGTCATGACAGTGGGAGTCATGACTCAAGTTGGCAGGGAAGGATGTAAGTTTGGGAATTTTGTTCATTTTATTTTGTATACCAGTAAATTGTTATAACCCCCTTTTCTCTCTTTTTCTTGCCTTCTCCCTCCCAGACTCACCCAGTCCCCTTCTCTCTCTCTCTCTCTCTCTCTCTCTCTCTCTCTCTCGCTTTCTCCCCCACCCCTCTAATGGTCAAGCAGCACCTGTTACATGTACAGTGTATTTTGATTTTTATTACATTCTCTTTTACTGGGATACCCAAGGTTACAGCCAGGACCAGTCACACTAAAATAAAATATTTGGGAAGGGGAGTACAGTATGTTCAATTTGCTGATGTGTCAACCATGCACTAGATTGGGTTGGGGTCTACATATTATTATGGGATAGATGAAAGGATGAAATAGGAAATTATGATGGGATACTAGGGTATGGATGGGATGATGTGCAGAAACTTAGGGCTGGGCAGTTTTGGGAGTAGTGTTCGAAGAACAAGGAACCGCAACATGTAGCTCTGGAGTTAAATCACAAGTTATGCCCGGAGGTGATCATGGGCAAGTACACATTGTTTTTAGTACACATTGTTTTTAGGGGTGTGGCACCTGTTAGATAATAATGAAATGTACTAAATAATTAATTGATTTTTAAAATAAAATAATGCTAATTAGTCTTAAAGCAAATGTCATTGTGTTAACATTGTGTGTGTATATGAGTGGTGTATGGAGTTGAGGAGGAAGGTGACTGGAACCAAATAACAACTACAAAAACAGTTATGATCCCATTAACACCCCCAGTTAACTACTGGCTAATCCCAAAAGAACCAAGGGACACAAACACGCCTTACAATTTTAAAAGTATTCGTTTGAATTTCATATGAAACTTGTTCACAAGGGATATCAAGTAGCAGAAATCCTGTGTAACCAATTTCAGGGCACAAAGTCAAGATTAAAGGTCTTTTAAGGTCAATTAACCTATTTTTTTCATAACTTAACCTAAGGTTAGGTTTTTGAATTTTACCCTAGGCTCTTTTTTAAAGTATTCTTTTGAACTTCATGAAACTTCTTCACAAGGGATATGAAGTAACACAAATCATGTAGAACAAATTTCTGGGGTGGTATTCTGAACACCGTTTTAACTGTGTTTTAAGTTCTGTTATAACTTCTGTTTTAAGTCATTGATTTACAACACCGCTAAAACAGTCTTTAAACGGTATTCTGAGAACTGTTTTAACGGTGTTGTAAGTCATCAAAGCCACACCCACCACAAATATATTATCCAATGGGGAAAGTTGTTAGAGATGAGTCTAAGCTGACTCAGCCAATAAGATCGCTCCATGCGAAGGGGTGTGTGAAATGCGTGAACTTATATATTCGCGTTGTAATGGGCGCATTGGTTTGCGCTTAGTTTCTTGCTTCAATTCAGATGTGATGATGTGACAGAATTAGTTGTGCAAATCATCTCTGATATTATCGCAGACAATTGCCAAATTTCTCCACCCGAGGCAAAAATTCTTTTGAAATGTTGTTTCGGGAATAAAAGCAAGGTTTATTGGATCTCGTTATCCCCCTCATTCCAACCAAAAACATTTATGAGCGAGAAAAATTGCCGCCATGATATACCGCATGCAAAGTTAAAACACCTCCCACCCTGTTTTATCTCATGAGCATGAAATGTCAAGCGAAAAGAGTTAAAACAGGAGATAAAACGGTCTTCAGAATACCGTGTTATTACATATGGTATTTTTACGCGCTTGCGCACGACTTGCGCCAGGCATGCAAAGTAAGATGCGCGGTTAGAAAGATAAAACAAAACTTAAAACAAAAGTTAAAACAGAGATAAAACGGTGTTCAGAATACTGATTTGCTAAAACAGACTTAAAACAGAGTTAAAACAGTCTCAGAATACCACTATCATTACTTAGACTATTCCATGGTTTTCTCATTCTCATGTAGAAAGAATTTCTACGTTTCACCGAGACTGACCTTGGGATATATAATTTTTTATTATGACCTCTGGTAGGCCCATGCACCTGACCCAAGTCACGCACTACCTCTTGGTCATATCTATGAAACAATTTGTAGGTTTCAATCATATCCCCTCGTGCACGGCGATATGTCAATGTCGGGAGTTTAAGCTGAGACAATCTTTGCTCGTATGGAAGATTTCTTACCTCAGGTACCAGTTTAGTGGCTCTTCTTTGTACATTTTCTAATGCATGAATATGCTTCTTTAAGTGAGGACTCCATACAGCATGTGCATACTCCAAATGAGGTCTAATCAGAGCTTTATACAGGAGTAAATGGTTCTCCTTATGTAGATATACAAACGTTCTTCTTATCAGATTCATCAGCCTATTGGCTTTATTAATCTTTGACTGGAAGTGCTGGTCAAAACTAAGTTTGGAGTCAATAATCACTCCTAAATCTTTACTAGAGTCAACATGTGAAAGACTATGTGTGGCATCACCACATGTCATGGTGTAGTCATGGGGCTCACCATGTTGATTACCAATGGAAAGCACACAGCATTTATCAGGGTGGAACTTCAACAGCCACTTATCTGACCATGATACAAGACTATGTGAGCCAACCCAAACCCTGCACCTTGTCACCTCCATTGGCACATGACATTACTGACATCCCAGTATAGCTTCCAAGGAGCTGCGCTTTGGGATTACTGCGACAAGTGAGGTGATGTATTATTGTGACGTTATAAGAAAAAAAATGAAAAAAAGTGGAAAAATATACATGTACACTGTACTATTCTGTGAAGTGCATGTTTTGCCTTTGACATGTAATACACATGACCCATGTGTGCTTCCAATCGCTCCCTCTCTACTCTCTTCATCTGTTCTGTGATAACAAACTGTAAGCCTGCTCTGATATCATGGCTATTAGCTCAAGGCCACTCCTGAGTACAGCTAGTTCGATGGGAAAAAAGTGGTTTTAAAGGCTTTTACTAAACACTCGGGTCGCGGCGCGCTGGAAAACACTTGGGTCGTAGCATGCTGGCTATGGGGCGCCAAGTGTTAATAAGTTATTTTGTCCAAGACTACACAGTTTTGGTGTCCAAAGTGCACTAAAAACACTATTTCTTTATAGAATTCACGAACAGTGAACCATTTAGTCACAAAATGAAATGCAACAGACGATTTTGCAACAAGAATTTCCTACTAGTATGAATAAACAAAAACGATTTATATAGCTCTCAAGCCACTAGTATTCAATTCGCCAGGGCCGTTGACTTTGTTTCGTTACAAACATTGCACTTTGTGCATAGCAGACGGCGGACGGATCAGTTTGCCAGAGTATGCTTGCTGGCGTGGCTATATGTTAGCGGTTTACTGCAGGGGCGGGTCCAGGAGTTAGTGAAATAGGGGCACACTCAATTTTGACAATTAAGCAAATTAAGATAAATAAATAAAATAAATAAATAAAAATACTTCAAAAGGGGGCACTCTTGAAAAAAGAGAGGGCGCAAGGTATACTTTTGGCTTGAAGGGGGGGTCACATGCCCCTGTGCGCCCCCCCCCCCCCCCCCCCCCCCCCCCCCCCCCCCGGATCCATGCTTGGTTTACTGTACACTGACTAGTTTTGGACCGAATAACCTAGTTAACACTTGGCGCACCACACCCAGCGAGCAACGACCCGAGTGTTTTCCAGTGTGCCGCGACCCGAGTATTTAGTAAAAGCCGTTTCAAAAGATGAAGTCAGCTCTTGCCAACTGGAGAGTTTTTATCATGTATATGATTTTGTTCAAACTCTGTTTCTCAGATTTTTCAGCTTTCTTTTATCTTGCTCTTACTGTTGGATTGCTCTTTGAAATAGAAAGTAATGTGTTATTAGGTTACCATTATTGCACATTAGAAGCAAGGGGTCATGCCTGAGTTACAAAAAGAGCTGGAGGAATGGACATTGTAGCAGGCCCTATGTAGCAAAAAAAAAAACATCAGTTCTGTAGATGGATACATTTTTACATGAACCAAAATTATATATGTACATGTAGATGAATGTTTTGTTTTTTTCTATCCCAAATAAGGATGAGATTCAGTTACCACAACATGAGACAGATAGCAACTTGGAATCACAATCCTTCAGTGAACTGTCAGCACCACCAGAGATTCTTGCACGAGGACCTGAAGCAATTAAGGCCTACACTTCGGCTCTCAGGGATGGGAAGAAGAAAGTATTCCGTACTCGACTCATGCTTGTTGGACAGGAAGGTGTTGGTAAAACAAGTCTGAAGAAATCCTTAACTGGGCAAAGGTATGTTGAGAAACAACTTCATCAATGGCTATCGTAACGTATTTATCTACCGCTTACATAGATTTTTAATATTCTTCCTCTCATTGTGTGCCTGTATGTATACTCTGTAGTTTAGTGTGTAGCCAGGCAGTTAATGGAAAAAATTGCAGATTGGAAATGATGAGTAAAGATGCATGGGCATGTAGGTACCCTGATAACAACCTTGAAAATTGCGAAGCATGACCGATATTGAAACACACTTACCTTACAACAGATAATGCGGATGGTTTTGTAAATATTAATGAGAGGGATCACTTTAATAGCATGCGGACAACTGATGTTTTTTCTGTTAAAGATTTGATTCTGAAGAGGCCATAACAGATGGCGTGGAAACTGAGGACTTTTGTGAAATCTCCATTGAGCATATTGGGCTTAACGAGGATGACAAGAACAACTGGTCTGTGAAGCAAAAAGGGAATACTGAAAACTCTGCAGGTAGGTGAAGGTATATAGATAGAAAGATTATGTGACATCCCAGGCTTTGGAAGTCATCAGGGTTGTACAGGAGGTTGTTCATAAATTAGAATATAACCTATAGTTTCAGAGGATTAGATGTCCAATTGACTTTCCTCTGTTAGTAGGGTCATGCAACCAGGCTCCAATAAATTCATTTTAATATTCTTCCTCTCATTGTGTGCCTGTATGTATACTCTGTAGTTTAGTGTGTAGTAGTGTGTAATAAATTCATTCATTTATGAACTGTATTTAGATGTTCCCTAATAAAAGCATCAGGCTATAGCTTTTCAAAGTGATATGATATATAAATATTCATGGTGTGAGAAAATCTAGTTGAATATGTAGCACTGCATTTGGTGACTGTAGTCATCTATTTCTATGCAGCATGAAAAAAAAATTCAGTGGTCTAATCAGATGAAATTTCCCCTAAACTATTTATGCCTCCGCCCGCCGAAGGTTGGGGCTAGAGGCATTATGTTTTAGGGTCAAGTTCAAGTTCAAATTCTTTTTTTTTTCCCCACAAGACTGAAAAAAAAATGCAGATTTCAAAATAAAAAAAATTATGTGTATATAGCTTGGTCCTAAGCTTGGTCCTAATTATTGGTGGTATATATATATATATATATATATATATAAAATCTTGCAACGGCCCTCTTCGTAAACCCTTTTTTTTCGGATCATGCATATATATATTGTCAGATCTAAGTACTGTATAATACTATGTCTGACCATAAATTAGGTTCTGCTAAGAATGAATAAATACCACTGGAAAATAATCAAACAATTACTCACTGGCTATAGTGTACTTAAGTTTTATCAAGAGCCAACTGCTCAATAAAAGTACAAAAACAAAATAAATGATTCAGTTGAATATTCAACAAAGTAAATTACATCATTGCATATCAGTATATCATTGCATATATCAATATATCAGTGTATCAGTATATTATTCAATTTGTATATTATCAAAGTTCAGCTATTCGGTATATCAGTTTGCAAAAACAACAAAAAAATTATCATTAATTATGAATTACCCTTCCTTGAGGGATAACAGTATTAAAAGAAACTAACTACCTACACTGGACCGGTGTGTAAACTATTAAAATAAATCGCTGAAGTAAGAGTTCATGTTGTGAAGTACCGCCATTGCACAGTCTGGGGCGAGGACCACGGTGTCGTCTACATCGACGAGATGACGTCGGCCCCATGGATACGGAGTAGCATGATATCGACGACTCTGAGTGGTGGCTCCTAGGATACGAGTTTACGACTCGAGGTTCCGAACTTCTGAGCAACAAGCTCCCAAGATGAACACAAATATGAGTACTAGTACGAGTCCCCAAGATGACTACAGATACGAGCCCAGCTCGTCCCTAAAAAGATTAAAGTAAAACAGGCTCGCCGACCATCTACCAAAATAGTGAAGGTCCAGTAATAATGATACGTAATAATGATACGTAATAATTTACGTTCATTACGATCCCTCTTGATTCTAGAAGCTTTTCTGTACCTGCGAAAATAATGTAAACAAACGACATTCGTCACGTACGGTATCTTTTAACAGTAAATTGTAAAACAAAACATCCGACTTTATATATTTAGAATTATCAATTCTCAGTTCAATGCAGTATTTACACCAAGGCAAAAAAAAAAATTGTTGTATTGGCGTAACCTGCCCTACCCTAAAGATATCCCCTACCCTAAAAATATCCCCTACCCTAGGTTTTTCTTTTATTTATTGCTATTGATATCGCGTATGATCGCGCTGTCTTCGCGATTGAATTTGCTGTGTAGAAAAACTGGAAGTGTTGTGAACAGAATAGCTATTTTCCTGTTGTAAAATATGTGTTTCGAGCGGCTCTGAACCTATTTTTCTTTGTGAGCACGCCAAATGCCGCTTGTTTGGGTGATATCCTGTATGTTTATATGTATGCATAAACATATGGTGTACGTATTGGGTGAATGTGTGTGTGTATAAATACTATGCAGATTGGAAGGGGGAAAACATTTAAAAAAAAAAACAAAAAAAAAAAACCCCGCCCTACCTACCCTATTTTTCATTGACCCGTTACTCCAATACAACAATTTTTTTTTGCCCAATTATATTCTAAAAAAAAACTAATCATGGCTAATTTGCCCTGGCTTATTCCACATGCAAGACATAAATATCAATTTGCTCATAATACATGGAAAATAGCATCTTTATGCAATGTATGAAATAGCAATCCTTCCATGTTATAACAAATAAATTAGCTCGATTTTCATTGCTTCATCTTTACAGTAAATTTCATATACAGTTGGTTTCTTTTCTGTTTTTAATTTCACATAAACTAAATCTATGAAATAAAAGATGAAATTCATTTTTCTTTTCCTTTACCAATACTCCTGACATAGAAATAGTAATGAGTTATTTTCTGTATTCTTTCTGAAATATATATAGATTTTTAATATGAACTTTCAAATACAATCATCAATTAAAACAGCATATTAATGTAACTTACAGTTCTGGTGAAACAATGGTGCTTGGTGAGGTGAGGGCAGATGCGGCTTCTATCATGGCCTGTGCTGCCTGGAATCTGCTGCCTTGCCATTTAATAAAGGGAAAAATTGCCATGTCTGCCTGATAAATAGCCTGGAACATTCACCTGCGTTTGTGGCCTACGCACCCTCAACACTCCAGATTCAGACCAAGTCAGGGATGCCTTTCTCTCCCGAGATACAAATGCTATCTGACTAAACTCCTCTCTCACTCCAATTAGCTCTCTCAATAACAAACTCGTTAAAATTCTCTGTATTTCTCCAGTAATGAGCTCTATGCCAAAAATATCCCATCAAAATTACTTCTATTCTACTAAACATAAATCCACTACGCAAAAATCTCCAATTAGACCTTCTCCTCATTCTTTCCACTCACACACAAAAACAAATACCTGTTGAGTTAGAGACCCCCAGATAATTGACCAAAGAACCAAAGTTAGTTGACCCAGGCCTAATTACCTAAGTTTCCCACCAAAACACAGCCATTCACTTACGTGCCAGCTAACATACCTTTTCCATTCAACCTAACTGAGCCATACACAATACATAAGCTGGACAGATTGGAGGTGGAGTTAAGAAATTCCAGTGGCATTGTGACATATGTATATATATATATATAAACTGTTCAAAGGGTCCCAAAGGTCCGATGAGATGCAGAGTTAAAATATCAGAAAAAATAGAGAAGATTCACAACAATATATGGAATACGCAAATTGTAAAAACAACCACTTCACCTGAAGAGAATTAAATGGAAAGCGCTTGTGAAGTACAAACCATGTTACCCTGTGTATTCCATATATCATTGTGAATCTTCTCTATTTTTTCTGATTCTTGTATTTTCAGTTATATACAGTAGTAACAACAAAATGAGATAGAATAGAATAAGACAGGGGAAGGTGAATACATGTGTTACGGGTTCCAGGAGTATTTCTAAAAATAGATGAAATGAGAGAGAAGTCAGGAGACTGTTGTCTAGCTGTGGCATCAGCAAAAACAATGTGATCTTTATTAGAAATACTTTAGGTCAACATCAGACTTATAATGGAATATACAATGTATATGAACAAAGATTACAATAAACAACTTCAAATACAAAAATGGTACTTAAGCATAAAATCTTCTTTGGCACTTGAATCCTTTTGGCATCTGACTACGAAATCCTAAAATAAGTTCTTTTTCTTTTAATACAAATCTTGTGAATAATGGAAGTAAGCAACATCAAATCGTTTTTATGAATAACTAAAACAAGGAAAAACAGACAAATCCCTAATACTGGTACTATAATTCTCCTTGGGTTGTGCTTAATATACAGGTATACAATATTTGTAATTTAAATGGATATGAGTCCAACTTAAATGAAGCAATCTGAATAGTTCTAAATATATACTTAAATCACGAATTAACCAATCGAATTCATGTGTAGTGATGAAGTTAAACTCGGTTTGCGGTATTTTTCTCTCTTATCAATAATCAACTTATTGACTATCAAAAATATAAGTAAGTTATCTTCACGCTGTTAATTCTGAGGTAGTTAAATTAATAATAGTTTTAAAAAAAGAAAGATATATTTACTGAAACCACAGTTGTAAATCATAACTGGTATAAAACTTATTTCTTATTATCTACTCTATGCATTTGGTCTCATACTTCATAATTATACTCTATCCTAATGCTATTACACTAAAAGGAATGTGTTCTGTACATATATAATACACTACCATCTCAGGGGATGATTTCTTAAATCAGAGCTACTGCTCCTACTTTGCATAGAGAATGGAACACGTGTGAGCAAACAAGAGCATGTGGAAATCCTTTGTTCCAAAACCCTGATCACTTCCTCTCTGCACACTGGGGGAGAGTAATAGTGCCTTCAGTGTTATGTAACAAACCCCTCTCTGTTTGCACACAGGCATTGCCTGTATCTCCAGCACACACCGCTCTATACTAGGAGGATTATACACACAAAAAAAGTATTCTAAGTAAGTTTGTGAATTATCACTAATTATTTAGTTCACTATCAAAGACAGGGAAAACTGAGATATCTATTTAACAAATGTAAAACTATTGCTATTCTATGTCTGTAGAAGAGGTATTATAGAAGTTAATGCTCCAAAGTCAGAAGTTGATATACCACACCTTGCAAAACCCCTTTGTGCTGACCCACATGGTTCAGCAATCACAACTTCATCAGAAATAACTTCATAATATCTCCTCATACAAACTTTCACACAAATTGACAATCAAATATCATCACAAGTAAAATAAATATTCTTTGTAACCAACTGAATCAATCAATGAATATATGATAAGAAGTTGAATTTCTTACCTAAAAATAGATGAAATGAGAGAGAAGTCAGGAGACTGTTGTCTGTGGCTTCAGCAAAAACAATGTGATGCCCACTCAGCATCAATCACTGCCTTATCTCTCACTTGGAGTTGGGTTGTTCTATTATTAGTAGGGGTGGTCAGTTGACCAAAAAAATGGAGGGGGGGGGCACATTTTCATGGGCTCAACACATGTACAATACGAGGGCGGGGACAAAGAATATACTATGTTCATCCATCCGTCCATCCGTCCTCCGGTTTTCGTTCTCATAATAACTTAAGAATATTTGACAGATCAACTTCAGACTTGTCTCATATGCATATGTGAGTGCCAGTGATTGGTTTAGATTTTGGGATGATGAGGTCAAAGGTCATAGAGTTCGTTGTATACACGAAAATGACTCCTCGCGATGACATAAACAATTTGACAGGTCAACTTCAGATATGGCTCATGTATGTATATTGGAGTGACAGTGATCTGATTAGATTTTGGGGTCATGAGGTCAAAGTCAAAGGTCATAGAGGCCATTGTATACACAAAAATGTCTCGTTCTCATGATAACTTAGGAACCATTTGACAGATTAACTTCAAACTTGGCTCCTGTATTCATATTGGAGCTTGATCTGAGTAGATCAAGTTGAAACGTCATAGGGTTGAATATGTGAAAATGACTCGTTCTCGCGATAACCATTTTCGGAAGAACTTCAAACTTGGGTCATGCATGCATATGGTAATGACAGTGATCTGATTATATTTTGGGATCACAAAGTCAAAGTCATACAGGGCATTGTATACATAAAAATGACTTGTTCTTGGTTCTTGCGATGACCTAAAAACCAATTGATAGATCAGCTTGCCGCTTGGTTCATGTATGCATAAAGGAGTGTGACAGTGACTGATCTGATCAGATCTGCTTTCCCTATCCCCCGTTGTCTTGCCTATGGAGAAATGGGAGAATTGGAGGGGAAAAGATGCTGAATGGCTAAGACGCTAAATGCTGCGTTCCAAATTGACTCTGACTTTTGATAAGGTGCCTTAGGTGACTGCAGTCGTCTATTTCTATGCAGCATTAAAACATTTCAGTGGTCTATTTCCCCTACACTTTTTATCAGTGTTTTTATGCCTCCGCCCACTGAAGGTGGGTGCTTAAGGCATTATGTTTTCAGGGCATTTGTCCGTCCATCCGTCCGTCAAAGGTCATTACTTATTACTAATTGGCTCATTCTTAAAAGGTGTCAACCTTTTGCAAATTTGTGGAGACCTCATTTCAGATTAGAAGGGTCAAACAATATACTGAACATGCATATGACAAATGGTATCATAGTCATATGCTTTGTAGATTTTTTTAAGAATGAAAAACTATCCCCAATCCCTTTGAACTGATACAACAGTTGAATTCAAATGTCGAATAGAATATTGTATGCACCAGAAAATATGTCTGCACCAGTGTGTATTGGTGCACGTATAGCAGTGAGAAACTTCCATCTCCCTGTGTATACTGTGCATGTGGTGTCTGTGATTGTGTTTATATGCATTAAAGGCATTGGCTAACATTGTTATGATTTTAAAAAAATCTCATTTTGTTACTTTAAAATGGGATAAACATTAGGGTTATAGTGTAAAAATACCAGTGTGAAAGTTTCAGAGCATAATATCCACGGGAAGTATTTTTGAATATTAGGAATGTGAACCAATGTTTGAAAAATATACGAGGGTCGGTTGCATAGACCCAACGTAAGGAGTGCGCATGCGCGCATGACTCAACGGACCGCACTGTGTTTATTGACGTATCACGCGGCGGAAGGCAAGTAACGGTATTTTTGAATTCGCGCAAACGGTCCTCTTAGTTCAGTGTCTCTCGAGACAAAAGCTAATAAAATCGTGGTTTGCGTCTAACTTACAGCTTTTCCTTCCAAATTATGGTTGGTTTCAGGGTTTTTGAGTATAAATACAAGTACTCATACACATGTTTCATCTTAGTTTGAAAATTTTTTAAATCAGCTGCTCACAAAGTTAGCCAATGCCTTTAACCTCTATTCACACAATTTGTTGGAACGAACCAGACATGATTGTGCAAGATCCTTAAATCTTCTGATCTATTTTCGTGATACAAAAAATTGACTCATCAATCTAATAATAATAAAAAAAATACTATTAATCAATTGGTGGGAAGTTATTATATGAGACTCTGTAATATACCACTGGATTCATGAAATATCAGATTTTAGGCCTGCAGAAGGTTGACACTGTCTTTAAAATCTGATTGACAGCCCACCTTCAAATTTCTCATGAATTTAGAAGTGACAATTATTTGTTTGGATGGCTTGTTCTTATGATAACTTTAGAACCAATTAACAAACCAATTTCAAACTAAGCTCATATACATGTACGCATAGGCCTATGAGAGTGGCTTTGATCTGACCTTATCAGAGTTTTGCAAATTTTAGAAGTTCAATCTCAATTTATTTCAGATCTGCCACTGGTGGAGGCATAAATTTCGAGAATACATCTATATCTTCTTTGATGTTATTTTTTCAGTGGTGCTTGTCTGGATGATAATCCCAAACAGTTTTAAAAATCATTGAATTTTTCTAGGATTCTGCATGGTATGTACATGTAGAATGTGGAATAACACTCTGGTTTTAAAAAATTAAAGTCCTGTTTTCCATTTCCATTTTCACCTGTTACTTTAAGTCTGTGACCTTGCTTCTGTTTGAGTGAGTCCTATTGAAAGCAATTCATGTTTTGACATGTATGTCTTTGAAGGAAGTTCATTATGTAGTAAAATATACATGTACTGTGTATAATCTTAATCTACCTTTTTTTATAGGTGGGTTTAATCAGGTCATGGCAGATTGCATTGTCAGCAGCCTGTGGGAGAATACATCAC